>VDFB02111814.1:0-41821 GCA_007258455.2 Sequoia sempervirens
GATTTTTTAGAATCTTTTATGAGGTCTAATGGGGAGCAATAGTCGTCGGAAGCAAAAACATAAGAGGAAGCTTACAAAAGAAAAAATTGAAGCATATAGACAAAGAGATAGAGAAGGTCATAGGAAGAGAAGACAAGGTATGTTAAATATTGGTGAACCTGAGCCCTATGGTCTTTCAAGTGAAGAGGAAATTGAATATTTTCAAGGTGAAAATGTTGAACATGATATTGAAATTGGGAATGAAATTTTTTAAATTGATATTGAAAATGTTCAAGGTGAAAATGTTGGAATTGAAGATGTTGAACATGATATTCAAATTGGGAATGAAAATATTGAAATTGATAATGAAAATGTTCAAGATGAAAATGTTGGAATTGAAGATGTTGAACATGATATTGAAATTGGGAATGAAGTTATTCAAATTGATATTGAAAAAGTTGGAATTGAGGATGTTGAAAATAATATTCAACCAAGTCTAAATTATGTTTCACCAGATTACATGAGAAATGAAGAACCTTGTGTGGAAGAAAGACATATTCCAAATTCAAGACCTTTAAGAACCCCTAAATGGTTACTTGAAATTGATGAGAACATTATATGAGTGATGATAGATCTCACTCGTCCAAGTATGTCCAACATTGTTTCAAGAATTTTTTTGAGTTCTTGTAGGAGCATGATATAGCACTAGGCCAACATCTCATTTGGTCAGATAACTGTACAGGTCACTTCAAGAATGCTTGTATGTTTTATTGGTTGAGTATTATTCATGTAGAGAGGGGTGTACCTCATATTTGGAGTTTTTTTGAGACTGGGCATGGGAAAGGGGAGCATGATGGAGTAGGTACATGTGTACAGAGAGAGCTCTAGTTAAGGAGCAATTAAATATTTTAGGAGAAAAATTTAGTGATGCACATTCTATTGTTGATTGGTGTAGTTCAACATTGTCACAAGGAGGGACACTTGATTCTACAATGTGCAAATTCTTTTGGTTGGTTGAGGAGGGTATAGTGGGAGGCAGATTAGATTGCCATACAATCAAAGATTCTTCAAAGATGCATTCATTTTGAAGCTCCTATGCAAGCACATGGACTATTTGGACACGAGAGTTGGCTTGTTTTTATCAGAGTTCTATTCAGTGTGAGTGGGATCAATGCAAGTCAAGTGAGTGGGTGGATACATGGGTTCCACAGTATCTAACTCCTTTATCTCAAACTATATTCATGAAAAATGACACAATGGAAAGTTTAGTTGATTATGACTAGCTTTCATATCTACTATAGCCAGGACATGTTTTTGCAGTTGTTGCACCATAGGGGAATGAAGAGAGATCATACTATGGGTTGGCTCAATGTGTGCAAGTAAAGCACAAGCTAACACAACTGATGGAAGATGATGATGGGTTTTTGTATCCTACAGGTTCAGTTGTGGTTGCAGGAACTTGGTTGTGAGCATACATGATTAGAAAGAATGGCATACCTGCATTTGAAGACTACGAGAAACACAAAACCATTCTTATGTATTCACACCTTGTTATAGCAACAAATGCTAAGTTTTTCAAGCATCATTCCAAACCAAAGACAAAATAGCTATGGACACTTAGTAATGTTGATCATGAAGAAATATTGGATACTCTTAAGCAAAGAGATGACCCTTCAGACACTCTTGAATAACATATTCAAGAATGTAAGGTACAATGCTTAGGTTCATTATGCTTAAGTTCATTAGTGTTCTTTATTTAATACTGATATTTTGTATACTATTGCAACGCAGGTGTCTTTAATAGTAATATTTTGTATGTATTTTTGTGATATTTTTGGCACGATAATCATGGACCTACTGCAACAATAGCCAACTCTGGTCCTTTTGGAGATGTATGTGACATATTACAATAATATAGATTGGTTATTCAAAGCATCTTTTATAGTTTGCATTTCCAATTCATCATCATTCAGGTTGTTTAGATTAATATAGATTTTTTAGTCTAAGCATCTTTTCTATTGTGACAATATAGATTTATCATTTGACAACTTTTGTGAAATTTTTGGCACAATTGATCATGGACCTATTGCAATAATAGCCAACTCTAATCCTTTTAGAGAGGTATGCCACAAATTACAATAATATAGACTAGTTATTCTAAGCATCTTTTATAGTTTACATTACCATCTCATCATTAATTAGGTCATTTAGAATAATATAGATTGGTTATTCTAAGCATCTTTTATAGTTTGCATTACCAATTCATCATCATTTAGGTTGTTTAGATTAATATAGATTTGTTAGTCTAAGCATCTTTTCTATTGTGACAATATAGATTTCTCATTTGACAACTTTTTCGATATTCCTGGCATGATTGATCATGGACCTACTACAACAATAACCAGCTCTGATACTTTCAGAGAGGTATGCGACATATTACAATAATATAGATTTTTTATTCTAAGCTTCTTTTATTCTAAGCATATTTTCTATTGTATGTATTTTAACTGCTACCTTGATGGTTTGTACATGTGCTTGTCAATCCAAAATGTGAACATACTACTATTGTGGAAGACTATGCCCTAAATGCCTCTAATAGGAAAATTTTGTCAAATTTAAATTTTTCAAATGTGAAACAATGTAAAAAGGTCATAACTATGTATGGGAATAATCTATATCCAGTGATGTTTTTTGAAATATGGGTCAAATGTCTGGAATTGTATAAAGGGTATGTTTAAAATGTAAAGGGTTCTGTATTTTGGAAACTCATAGGTTGAATTAGTCATACAGGTGTATGCTTTTTTTACTGTTATTGGGACAATTATGTAATAACTTTTTGTACTTAATCGAGCTACAACTGAAGGTTTTCTTCCTGGTTCTTTCCTGTCAGTATGCTTGTTTGAACTAGGTTTTGTAATATCTCCTATTTATATATAATAAATTACAGTGGCTTGCCACTTTTGCCAAAAAAAAATGTAAAAAGGTCATGTGAGGGTCATTTCCAATGTAATTGAGTCTTTGATCTAGCAAAGTGGAAACAAGGTATTTGGGTGTGCATGATGTTCAAGTTGATTGAGTAATATTTTCCTGATGCAAGAGCTAGGTGGCTTTAAACAACACAATTACAATTAAAGATGATTCAGCTCCAATTTGATCATCAAACCCAAACTTGGGTGCAACTTCAATAAAATAGGCCCATTTTACAAAGAGACTCATATTTAAACACTTCCCAAACCTGAAATTTCAATGGGGCAACATTAAAAAACCTACCAAACTACCAAAACCACAATTTTTTTTGGTGAGATACGCTTTCTAAAGCTCTATTCAACAAACCCTCATTTTTAGCAATCATGAGGTTTTTAAGGAAATAAATGTTTCCAACCTTGCCACATCCTATGAATTCATCAAACATGTCTATTAGTACCTACACAAGCTTGATCCAACCTTAAATCTTGCTGCCCCCATGTTTCATTGATATTAGCAAGTTGTAACCACCATTTTTCACCTAATTTCACTCATTTTTGCCATGCATGGCAAATCACCAACTCAACTACAAACCTTTCCAGCTCTTTAATCCCACATAGTCACCTTATATAGTCCTAATAACATCTACCATGGACATACCATCTAGCTACAAACCGTACAATAGATGGTATGGCCTTTTAGCACTTTTGACTCTTAAGGGAAATTGTCGGTCCAATGTAGCTCGGAGTGATTCGGCATAATTGGTGAAAAAGAGGATTATATCTAGCGTAAACATACCCATCTAGACATGTGGAACATTTTTTTTGGTCATATGAGTTGCAAAATGAAAGTTGCACCACTTTGCAACTTTACATTGCTTGCATCTAACAACTTTTCCCTCAACTGAAAACTTGTCGCCATGGGAAAATGCCTCTGAGATTGCAAAAAATGAGAGAGGTTATTGTATATGGGCCTAACACAATCCCATAGCCTCAAACAAAGAGTTTGTAAACATCATGATTTCTGAGAAATGGCACTTCAAAGATTGCTACCTTTTAGCACTTTGGACTCCTAAGGGAAATCATCAATCCAATGTAGCTCGAAGTGATTCGACGTATTTGGGTGCAAAAGATGACCATCCATAGCGTAAAAATACCCATCTGGACATGTTGGAACAGTCTATTTGGTCGTATGAGTTGTAGAATGAAAGTTGTACCACTTTGCAACTTTACACTGCTTGCATCTAACAACTTTTCCCTCAACTGAAAACTTGCCACCATAGGAAAACGCTTCTGAGATAGAAAAAACCAAGAGATTTTATTGTAGATGGGCCCAAAACGATCCCATAGCCTCAGATAGGGAGTCTGTAAACATCATCGTTTCTGAGAAATAGCCCTTCAAAGATTACTGCCTTTTAGCACTTTGGACTCTTAAGGGAAATTGTAAGTCTAATGTAGTTCAGAGTGATTTGGTGTATTTGGGTACAAAAAGGACCATCCCTAGTGTAAACGTACCCATCTGGACGTGTTGGAATAGTTTTTTTGGTTGTACGAGTTGTAGAATGAAAGTTGCACCAATTTGCAACTTTACACTGCTTGCATTTGACAACTTTTCCCTCAACTGAAAACTTGTCACAATGGAAAAACACCTCTGAGATAGCTAAAACCAAGAGAGGTTATTGTAGGTGGTCCCAACATGATTCTATAGCCTCAAACAAAGATTCTATAAATGTCACAGTTTCCAAGAAATAGCCCTTCAAAGATTGTTGTCTTTTAGCACTTTGTACTCTTAAAGGAAATTGTCGATCCAATGTAGCTCGAAGTGATTCAGAGTATTTGGGTGCAAAATAGGACCATCCCTAGTGTAAACATACCCATCCAGACATGTTGGAATAGTCTATTCAGTTGTACAAGTTACATAATGAAAGTTGCACCACTTTGCAACTTTACATTGCTTGCATATAACAACTTTTCCCTCAACTGAAAACTTGTCACCACGGGAAAACACCTCTAAGATAGAAAAAATTGAGAGATATTATTGTAGAGGGGCCCAACACAATCTCATATCCTCAAACAAAAAGTTTGTAGGCATCACGGTTTCTGAGAAACAGTTCGTCAAAGATTGTTTCCCTTTTGCACTTTGGACTCTTAAGGGATTTCGTTGATTGAACATAGCTCAAACTGCTTCGACCTGTTTGGCTACAAAAGGGGACCATACCAAACCTAAACATAACCATTCGGATGTGATGGAATAGTTGGTTTGGTCATACGAATTGTAGAACAAGATTTATTTATGCCCTTACAAGTAGTTTTCAGCCTCCAACCAAACTCCAACGCTGATTTTCATGTGAAAAAATCCATGAGACCATAGCTTGTTGCTTTCTTTTTAATGGAAACTAGTGGGCAGTAGAGTTAAATTCTTCACAAACTTGGTTTGAAGTAATTTCATTCATTTTTGTGAAATCGAATTGTGACAACTTTTTTTTTCAAAAATTGTCATGCATCATTGAACTAACAATTTATCACACATTTGTAGAGAAATAGAGGAGTACTACAAACTAAAGCACATTACACTTTTGTTCTTACTAACTTGATGTACTCTCCAACATCTCTCTTCTCTCATGTGGAAAGTTAGAAGTGCTTGGCCATGCCTTTACATCATTAGGGAAGTTTTTCTCTTTTTGATAATGTCAAAAGTATGGTTGTATACATATTAGGAAAAAGACCTTTCCTTTTAGATTAGCAATGCATGGAAGATTCAAAAATTATCCTTGATATTACAAAATGATAAGTGTTTATACACTTCAATTGTGTAATCACCATTTCGTTCTTTCAAAGAAAAATCCGCCTATGCCACTATTACACTACACAGTAAACCAAATTTTGTATTGTGGAGCTACATTAAGCTACCACTCTCAAGACCAATCTAAAATGATACAAAATAACATTTGAGACTGCATGAAGACATCAAAATGGCTAGTGTACTAAACAAATTCTTATGATTTCTGAAGAATGTTGATAACTCTACTCAGTTGGCTTCTTTTTTCAAAATCATACAAATTGAACCCTGGCATCAATAGACTCTGTATATCAAGCTACCACAATTCAAGTTTCAACAATGAATATTTATCATGCATTTTTTAAATGACATTCAAGTTCATGGTGGTTTTGTTGTTTATATGATGTTATGTGGTATTCTAGTCCTAATTCATGCTTATAGGTTGCATATATATATAATTTTATTTTTACATGTTCTTTGTACTAATGAACCCAAAACGAACTGAACCGCCCCCCCCCCCCAAAAAAAATAGCCGAACCGGGAAACCGAACCCCCAAACCCGAACCCAAATAGGTAACTTAGTTTGTAAGTTAGTTATTAGGAGTTGGTTGGTTGTTTTATGTGGAGGACAGTCTTAGAAAATGTTTAGGAACTCATTTTTGGGATTGATGAATGTAATTTTGTGAAGAATCAATAAGATCATGTTGAGTTACTTTGCAAAAACTATGGTTTCTACAGAAAAAAATTGTTTTCTCCATTGTTGGGCCCCTATATAGCAAGTAAATGGATGCATAGTGTGTGGAATGAGGGGGAAGCAAGCCTGAGACCCCTTTAAAGTTGTTTTGAGTGCTTTCTTTTCATTTTTTGTGACTTTTGTGCCAAGTTTTCTCAAGGCGGATAGTGAACCCAGATTTTGCATTTTGAGTAAATTATGAATTATTGAATCCCTACACCTACTGTACATTTCATGTGGCTTGGTGGAGAGATTGTGTACAATATTATTTGAATGTGTGCAGGTCCATTTAAGGTAGGGGAAATGATTTGTGAGTCTTGGAGTTGCTATCCTAAGCAAATCATTGCTTAAATTGCATGAAAATGGAGCTTTTAGCCTAAGGTTTGTTAAAATCAATGACAGTGGAGGAATATATTTAATGTTTAAGCATATTGGGTTCATAATAGAGGTTTTTGATTCAATGGAATGGTCAGGGGAGTTGTGCAAGTGGTACTTTCAATAAACCCTATGCATTTGCATGGTAAACAGAGGGTTTCATGGGACAACCTGCTAAAGGACCTCTAGGTGTAGAATGATCTTATAATTTGTTGTTTTATGAAACAACTCAAGACTTTTTGGGATGTTCTTGTGAAAATAAATTGTTTAAAGGGCACTCACTTTGTAAAAGAGGGCTAATTCACTAGCCTAGGACAGGGGTATGCTATTGGTTCTCAAATTTGGTCCAAAGGATTCAAGGGTAGTTTTCACATATGTTGTGTAACTCTGAAAAGGGTTTCTGATTCACTAATTTTTTTGTGTGGTGTCTTGGAAACTTGGGTTGAAGAATCCCTTAAACCAAGTTGCCAATGCTTCAAGGGAAAGCATAGTAAGGTTTGTAGTTTTGAGTAGATCATCTAATTTTTTTTTGAAATTTTGATTGATACTCATTGGTTTGTAAGATTGAATGGTTTCCACCCCCACTCTACATCAATCCATAGCTTGTTTGAAAGCACTTGTTTAAGGCTTTTAGCCATAGCAACAAGCCAGTGAACTCTTTGATAAAAATATTTGGTACACATGTATGAAAAATGTGGTAGCATAGACAAGGCAGTGAATTGTTTGAAAAAATGCCTCAAATAAATGTGGTCTCATAGAATTCCATGACAAGCAAATGCAATTGACAGCTACTCCTAGTTATTAGTTATGTAATGTGAAGTAATTGAATAACTGCTTAGGTTGACTTTGTAAAAAACTATACTGTAATTGAAATTTTTTCATCTATCAGCATCTAGTTGTTAGTTATGCAATGTGAAGTAATGCTTTGAGTTTGAAAGGTGTCCAATGAAATGTAATCAGCAATATGAATATAAACTACATAATATAACCACTTTTTTTATGCTATTGTACATTAGTATTTAACCATTGCTCATGCTTGATTAAATTTTCAAAAGTTTAATCATGCACATGAGGAAGAAATTAAATTTTGATTATCAACTTGTATATATCAAATTATCCAATAACCAAGTGTATTTCCATATACAAAAATGGCATCAACACCAACTCAAACAAAGTTTTACAAAATGTGGCATATGCCATCTCGATATCTATTCAAAATTTACATGCCAAAATGTCTATCTCATCCTAAACTACTAGTGGATCATCAAAATGGAGCCTCTTTGAAGCACTCATTGGCTCTTAAGGTAGCTGCACAAGAAAAATTCAAACCACAATTGAGATTAGTTATACTATATAATTTAAAATTAAATAATTAACATCAAAATCAATATACATTGAATTATAATTGAACTCTAAAATTGAAATCTTGATTACCTGAAATATACATCTCTTCAAAGGGTCGAGAGTCCTAGAATATGCCCCTCTCAAAGAACCAACCAAACCAACTTTTGTAATGTCAATCTATATATGTGGACAAAAACATAAAATTGATCCAAGTTAGCATACAATTGTCGGTAATAGGAACATATTTACTAAACACAAAATAAAATAAACACATACCTCTTTAGCCTGATCTTTTTCTTTATCTCCTTTAGGTGTTTTGACACCTCCTCCTTGAGGTGTTTCAACACCTACTCCTTGAGGTGTTCCAATACCTACTCCTTCAGGCATTGTGACACTTGTCAACAATGATGTATAGCTCATAACTACCTATACATAAAAATGACAAGTACATATGAAACTACCAATCTATGTTGATGTATGTATAATCAATAAAAGATCTTAAAACTCTTCATTCAATTGAATTTGAGTTCAATTACCTTTCCCTTATCTAACATTGTGCCTCCATAGTCTAGACAGTGTTGCACCTCACTCGCACTAGGTTTTTCCTACAAGAAAAGAATAAGATAAACATATAAGTTAATATATAATTTCATTAATGACAATTCAAATGATAAGAAATTATATAATAAAAAAATGTAAACGAGTGAGTGCAAAAATATATACTGTGTGCATGTTGAGGCCAAATGAAATGGCCCTAAGGGTGCTATCAATCACCTACGTGAGATCCTCCTCAGACATCAATTATTAAATAGACCATGTAAATAAATATTAGTACTTGATACTATCTATTATTAATATTCATTTAAAAACAAATGCAAGTAATGAGTTTACAAGTTAAATCTTACCTGTGTAACTATTCTAGCATCCCCCTCTCTAGCAAGAGAGGACTTTGTAGGGTTTTCTCCACTCCCCTACATCTAATGTCCTATAATTTCCACATCCTAGATGTCATAATCAAAAGTTTCCAAGGGATGCTCAATGGGTTGTACAAGAGGACCAAAGCATATCTACTAGCACATAGTGCAAGTATGTGGCACACAAATAGGTGGACCTGAGGAGGATGATGCAGCAACACTAGATCCATCACCAACATCACTAGAATGTGGTTGAGCTACTATAGAAGCATGGGAAACCAAAAGACCAATACAAGAGTGAATAGCCTAAATACTCTATGTGGTTGCATCCTCGATAATATTTGGATGATGTACTGGAGGTGCTGAAGGAAGGGGAGGAGGGGGAACATATGGGCGCCTGACTACTCTAACTACCCCTAGTCTATCCTAGGGCATACCTCCACCGACGCCCTGGAAGGGTTTAATTTCAAAGTATTTGACATGATTCCCTAACACAAACTCAACGTATAATTTTTTAATAAATTAAAATGGTATATCACTATTGTTGTTGGGTGGTTTATCAAAAAACATACACCAATGATCCCAAAATTTATCTACTATGTCCTTATGCGTGCACCATTTTATAGAAATTTTTGGTTTATTGACATTAACTGGAAAACCAATGCAGGGGTTAACAAATAAAGAGGCTATTTGGGCTTTTTTTATTTGGGGATCTTTCACATCATCGTAAGACAATCCACATGAGTAATATTCCCTCATGTTTTCTCGCCACGAATGAAAGGCATTATGTTAGGTGGAGTGGGTTTCTATATTTTTAATTATTTCCTTCAATGTGTTTTTCATCTAGGATAATCGAGGCATTGTCTTATAAACATCACAAATGCCCCTCAATTGCTCCAATTTTTCACCAATTAAGTCTTCAATTGATGGGTGTGGAGGTCGTGGATTGTTTGGAATTTGTGCATTTTCATTCTCAGCTGGTGGATCATTTGGAATTTGTGAATTTTCATTCTTAGCTAGTGGATCGTTTAGAATTTGTGCATTTTCATTCTCATCCATAATACCTAATTAAAGTTAAAAACTAATTAATCTAATTGAAATTACACAATCTAAGAGAAATATTGTAAAAAAACCATAGTTTTTAATAAAAATCCAAAAAACCCATACTTTTTAACAAAAATCTATAACAAACTCTAGTTTTTAATAAAAATACATAAACAACACTATTTTTTAATCAAAATCCATATAAAACATTAATTTTTAATAAAATCCATTGTAAACTCTAGTTTTTTAATAAAAATCAATCAAAACCCTACTTTAAAAAAAAAAAAAAACCATTAGAAACTACTTCTAAAAATTATACAAATCTAATTGAAAATTTATTAAAACAAAAAAAATCCAAAAACTTACCTTTGAAATCAGATATCTGTTGAAATTGGATATCTGATATCAAAAAGTCGTTCTCACTGTGTGCTCACAGCCTCTTCAAAATGAGTAAAATGATTTTAAAAGCCCGTTGTTTTGTATTTATAGGTAGCTCAAATCGCATATCTAATATGTAAATCTTGGTTTGGGAATTGCTTTGGAGCAATGTACTGACACCCAAGCAAGAAAAAAGTCAACTCGGGATTTTCATGTTTTTGGGTCGATGCAAAACGTATTTTTTTTCCCATTGCCACTTTTTGGCCCATCATGATCCTGCACATACCCGAAGAATGAAGTTTGACTATAGTATGTGACAACAAAGGAATAAATTGTAGATATATTTACTAAGGCTCTTCTAAAGGATACTTTTGAGAATCTTAGGGAGAGGTTGGGGGTCATTGTCCCTCCAAACTAGGTGCACATGAAGATGCATCAGTCTAGTGGATTCACAGATTCTTCATTCATCTGGACTGATAAATGGTCTACTCCATAGGGGGAGTTGAAAAGGTTTTCATTGTTGCAGTATGAGTGAACTCCTAAGGGGGAGTGATCAGAGTGTTTTTTCTTTTCCATTGATGTCAAAGGGGGAGAGAAAGTCATGTGAAAAATAGTTGCAGAAGAAGAGAAGATGTTCTCCCGAGATATTGTGAAGGATTTTTTCTTTGATGATTTTTCACATCATATGTTGCCATCAATGATAAAGGGGGAGATTGTTGCACAAGTATGAGCTAGCTTGGTGGTTTTGTCATTAATGTTGTGATTGATGTCAACACAGTTCAATATGTTGCAAATTGTAAATGTATAGTTGAGATGTTGTTAAGATGTCATTAATACATGGAGCTATCTTTATGACATTGCATATGTGTTGAATTGGTGTGTTTCCAAGTGCTTTTGAGAAAATTAATAAAGAATACAAGTCAGAGTGATGAATGTGTTCAAAATGTGCTCTGATATATCCTTCGTGTTTCTCCTGTGTTGATCCTACGCTTGTGTGGATCTGAAGGTTTGATAATGATGGTATAGTGGTGATATCTCTTGAGTTTTAGCTTTTGGTGTGATGGTATGTAAAATTTATGTTCACTGGTGTGTGAACTGATCTGGCAGAGTTGGCCTTCTCTGTACTAGGAGAAATTCTCACTCGCAAATTCTCTACTATTTTTTTTTTAGATCTTGTGGATCTAGGATATGTCTTGTGAAGGTGTTCTAGGTTATGGGCAGAAGGTTGAGGTTTGGTGGTCTGGAAGTCATGTTTCAATGTTGTGTTTGTTTGCACAATCCAGATGCACTGGTGGAAGGTGTTTAGTGTTTGAAGTTTGTTGCACATGCTACAGATGTATTTGGAGGAATCTAAGATGTATTCTCATGCTTAATGAAGTGTTTTGTGGCATCCACATGTCATCCTCTTGTTGGTAAGCATGTACATCAATGTTCATTTGTGTTTTCATTAGGTTTGGCCAACCTGGTGTTTACACTTCATTCACAGAATAAAAATTAATTAAGTGTGTGGATGATTCGAGACATTATCTTTTTGTCTTGATTAAATGTTTTATTGGTCCACTCTCATTCTTTTCCACCACAGGAATTTTGAGTTTCTGACCTAATTTGAATTTATGAAATAAAGTTTTTGTGTCTAACCTTGGAGAGAGGTTCTAAGGTTGAAGATGGTATAAATGTAAGTTGAATTGTGAAGAATCATATGATAATGTGATGCAAAGTGACAAAGTAAAGCCAAATCATAAGAGAAGTTGAAGTGTGTGAGTGAGTTGTGATAACAGTTCTTCATTGTGTTGAAGGTAGTGAGCTAAAGGTTTCTACAATCCTACAGATGTGTGTTAATTGTTGTGGTGGATCTTTTGTTCTCTCTTGTATATGTAGGAAATGAGCCTCCCTGTTGGACAGTGAGTCCTTTCTCAGAGGTAGTGAGCCTTGTGTTTGACAAGAGTCCTTTCTGCAAAGGAGCCTCAGATTCATTTTTATTATCTCTCTTTATATTGTGAGTTAACCCTCACCATCGTTTTTCCCTCATTTGGTTTTCCACGTAAAAATATGGTGTTCATTGCTTTGATTTACTTTCTGTTATTTGTGTTTAATGCTCATACTTAATAACAAAATAGTGTGGTTGTGGAATTTATAAGTGTTGAAGTTTTAATTTAAAATTTTGTGACAATTGATTCACCCCCCCTCTCAGTTGTCCTGCGACTATTTAACAATCTATGGATTTGGGGTCAGTATATCTTTGCTACGATGTTGTTTTAAAGATTAGAAATGCCATCATTCCCCAAATACTCATAGAACTGGAAGAATGACATAAAGAGTGAAACAAAGAAAAATCCTTTGATCAACATGGAAGAGACCTAATGTCTTCAATCAACGCTTCTGGCGCCATTCCCAAAAGGAAACACAAGACAACAAAAAAAATGTTTACAACATATAGAAGAATGTAGATACATATAGAGGAATGCACAAAGAGAGAGATACATCAAACAAAAACAAGATGGGGATCACATTATGCACATGCACAACACAAAGAAACATGCAAAAGAAGATAAAGCAAAATACTAGTAAAGCACATGTGAGTCAACCTATAGCAGGTCGTTTGCATCCCAATCTTGTTTGGTGTATACAGAAGGCAAAAAAATAGCCAAAGGGAAAACATCAAGTGTTGAACTAGGACAAGGCTATCTAACCCCTTTCCCCCACTACGTGCAGGGTGATCCCACAATACTATTTTACAATTTTTTGCGAAACTAGACATTGAATTGATTTTTTTTTACTAAATCTTCGCATTTGAGCACCTATAGCTACTAAACCATGAGGAATTTGAAGATGATGCAAAATAGTGATTTGTGAAATTTTTCCTATAGATTCTAAATATATTTGTTTTGAAAAAAATTGAATCAAATTTCGTTTATTTTTTCCATCTCCTTCAAAATAACTAGTTTTTAGCAATAAACGTCATTTTTAAAGAGTGATGCTCACTGTAAAAAATATAATTTTTTTTATGAAGGATAAAATTCTATTTTTTTCAAATTTAGCTTTGTAACTACAATATCTATCACATTCATTTGGTTTCATAGTATTTTATTAAAAAAAATTATTAATCAAGTTTTGAAGTCAAATCAATTACAATTTATACACAGGTAGACCATAAACAACATAACTTTTTTTTGTATGTATTGAAATTCATTTTTTCTTTTTTTACTGGACCAATGACATCAATACATAGCTAGAACATATTTTTAGAATTTTTTTTCATAATCTACTATTTTTCCACATGTGCAGAATAGAGAGCTTGATTTTCGGTGGAAAAATCTACATTCACAAGAAATAAAAAATAAATATAATAATCAAATTAAATATATTTAAAATTATAGTTTTTGGGAAGCTTGTAATAGGGACTACATGCTTACAAATAATAAATTTTAAATGAATTCATTTGATCACCCAAAAGATAAATCAAAATGGTTTTTTATTAATAACATTTTGTTTTCACAATCCATGATAGTTAGTATGTAGATTTCTGGAAAAAACTGTGTGCAGATTTTTGGATCAACGTTTCGGATCATACTCCATGATCCATCATCAGGATGACAAGCAGCTAGAGAGAGAAGTGAAAAAGAGCCAGCAGACTTGGGTATAAATTAGAGGGGAGGGGAGGGTTTGGGAAGGTTGAGAAGAACATTGCCAAAGAAGGGAAATAAGATAATTAAGTGAATAAATAGATGAAAAAGTAAAAATTAAAATTTAAAAAGGAACGAAAAATAAAAGAATAAAATAACACCAAGAGACAAAGGACCAAGAGCAAAGAAAGACAGATAAAGAAACCCACTAGATCAAAAATATTTAGAACATAAGATATATAAGTATATGTAAATAAGAAAATAAAACAACAACCAACACTAAACACTGGAAAAAGTGACAAACCAAGAAAGACAAGAGAGGAGAGGAATTAGCCGAAATAAGAAAGTACGCAAATTTTGTCATGTGTATATGTAGATATATGTATGCCACAATTTTGTGCAATGTGGCATACATATATCTACATATATACAACAATAAATATTAAAGATAAAATTAATAAATTAGAAAAAATAGAGAAGAAAATGAGAAAAAAATACAAAAAATCTACTACACAATACATACATACATATACATGTATCTGTGTATATATGTCAACATATACATATACATGTACCCATATATATGTGTGTGTGTGTGTGTGGGTGTGTACGTATATATATATATATATATACGTGTGTGTGTGAGGGTGTGTACGTATATATATATGTGTGTGTGTGTGTGTACGTGTATATCTATATAAATTAATAAATTAGAAAAATCAGAGAAGAAAATGCAAAAAAATATAAGATTATCTACTACACAATACATACACACATATACATGTATCTGTGTATATATCAACAACATATACATAGACATGTACATATATATATGTGTGTGTATGTGTGGGTGTGTACATATATATATATATATATATATATATATATATATATATGAGAAAATAAATAAACAAAAAACTAAAACAAAGGAAGATAAACAATTTAAAACAAGAAATAAAGGGGGGGGAGAAGGAAAAAGCTAACTAGGAAAGAAAGAACTAAGAGAAACCAATAAAATCAAAAAGGAAACAAGAGCAAAAATAACAAGGGGAGAGAAGGAGAGAAAGGGAAAGCAAGGGGGTAAGAAAAAGGAGAAAGAAGGGACGAGCATAGGGTGAGAGGGGGGTCGAGCCAGACGCGAAGGCCAAAGGAAGGGGATCAAGGAGGGTGAGGGGAGAGGACATTGAGGCTATGTAATAAGGGTTTCCAAGAGAAACTTAGAGCCCAACCTCCATCTCGATTAAGGTTGGATGGATGATTGTTGATTTCGATGGCCTCTTTAAGTTTTCTCTTAAAGAAATTGTCTTCAAGGGAAAGGATTTTGGTGTTTTCTAAAGAGATATGATGCTTAGTCTTAGCAGAGTGTTCAGCTAGGGCTGATTTAGAGATACGATCATGTCTAAGGTCCGCACAATGTTCCTTGATTCTTGTGTTGATGGAGCGACCAGTTTCCCCAATGTAGGGAATGCCACACGAATCTGTTATATGTATGGTTTAAAACTAACAAGGCTCTATCCAAGGGGGTTTGATCTAAGGTGGTTTGATCAAACCCTCTTCAATTAGAATTATTTAAATAGAAATTTTCAAGGATTAAATCATTATATTTTCAAAAAATATGTGATTTAAGCAAAAATCAAGATGTCCCTAAAAGTGTAAACCACTATTGTGGGATCACCCTCTCGATAGGGATGAGCTGAGTTGGGTGATGATGATATGCCTCTCCTTGCAAAAAGGAAATGATTTACTATGAATGTAAAACATACAATAGTAAGTATGCTATGATCCTAAAACTATTACATGACAAGGAGTAGCAACTAATGTTATTGATTATAATAAGTAAACAAAGTATCAATATGATGCATATCTAATGAGATATTCCCACATGTAGTATCTATCAATTTAGGATGCACCAAGTTAAAGTTATCTTGGAAGAATCTTTTGTAAGAGTGTTGATATTGAGTGAAGGCTTGTTTGTTTCTTTCGAGGAACAATAACCAATACCATTAGTTGTTTCTTGAATTTTAGGCTCTAAAGGGACACAAATACCTTGTTCTCTAGCACCACATCCTTTTCCACTATGACCAAGCTATTTCATAAGTTCATAACCTCTTCCATAAAGCTTTTTCATTTCTTTTGGATTTGGTGATTGTTCATAATCAATGTCATCAAATTTTGTTGTGTGTGTTTTCTTTTCTTCTAAAGTGGTTGAAGTGGATGGTTTTGAAGATTCTATTGAATTTTGTGTTAACATTACTGCTTTTTCTTTTCCCTTTTCAGACTCCTTTTTTGTCATCTTGTATTTTCCAATGAATGTAGGTGTGAAATCTAAGGAACCCCAATCATCTTCTAATAGCTTTGTGACTTCTTCAATATGCTTTTCTTTGTCTTTCGCTTGCACGGGATCCACTTGTGTAGTTGATGTCAATTTTTTCAAAGGATTTTCCTTGCCCTTCTCAATATTTAAACAACTGTGTGGATCAGGGTCGGCTTTGATTACATACACTTTGTTGTTATATACACTTTTTTGTTGTAGACATACTTCATTTTACAATGAAGGGTAGAAGGCACCCCATTCATTGCATGAATCCATGGCCTTCTTAAAAGAATATTATATGAAATATCATGAGGCATAATATGGAATGGAGTTGGCAATGTTACTTTCCCCACTTTAATTGGCAATGTGATGACTCCAAGTGGTTGTTTTCCTACTTTATCAAACCCATGAATGGATAAAGAATTTGGTTGTATTTGGATTTTTTCTACGTCAATATTATCCAAAAAATTTATGCTACACACATTAAGGGTTGATTCATTATCAATAAGGATCCTCTTTATCCCAATCTTATTAACATGGGCTATTATCATGAAAGCTTCATTTTGTTTTTTCTCTCCTAACGAAGGTAACTCATCTTGACAGGAAGTAATAGCCAAGTTGATCAAATTTATATCTTGAATTTGGGTAGCCACATCATTTGATTGCACATTAGGAGGGGTACGAACTTTTTGTAAAGCACTTTGAAGCATGTTATGATAACTAGGTAAGCTTGAATAAGGTCCCATAAGGATATCTTAGCAGGAGTAGTTTTAAGTTGTTCAACAAGATCATAATCCTTTCCATTATGTGAGAGTAAACGAGGAGCACTAGGAAAGATAGGTTGAGACA
This sequence comes from Sequoia sempervirens, assembly GCA_007258455.2. Lineage (NCBI taxonomy): Eukaryota > Viridiplantae > Streptophyta > Pinopsida > Cupressales > Cupressaceae > Sequoia > Sequoia sempervirens. The sequence continues at coordinate 17,296 of VDFB02111814.1, forward strand.
ATGGGAGGGATGTTGGAGTTGTTTGTCTTGGTTGCAAATGGTTCCTAGTTGAACCGTAGATTTTTGGCACCCTTAACCTTTCTAGCACTTCTAGGGTTTTTCACCTAAAAGGAGAAAGTAGGACCAAAATTGTAGCTAGGTTCACTCAAATTATGCAATGTATGATTTTATTTGAACTAAATGGAATGATATAAGTGTATTTATATAAACTAATGGATTGATTATGTATGCAAACCATGATTTATGTAACGTTGGAAAACACAATGATGTTTGCAAAACAACGAACTATGAATGAACAAATGTAAAATAGAACAAAAAGAGGTTGAATCAAGTGCACACGGATAGAGATTGGAGAATCTGGAGTCTTTTTGAATGTTAATGCGAAATCATAGAAATCACTAGTGGGACTCATTTGCCAGTGGTGAATCAGTCATGCCACGATGGCCTTCGAGCCCAGTTTTATAGTGTGAGATCAGAATCGACAAATCTAATTTCTAGCCTTAAGGTGGGACTCATTCACCACTAATGGAAAATCAGTCCTCTCCCAAAATTATGAGAAATCATGGGACAATTGATAGCACCAGATGCAGTTGTGCCTTGTTGAGTTGTAGAAGTCAAATCATAAAATGAATGAAATGTCTTCTCAGAGCTTGAAATATGATGTAGTTAACATGAAATGCTGTTGACTTCTTGTCACTTTCCAACACTTAAATGCTTGTCAAATCTACATACACAAGTGCATGAGCACACATGGAAGAGGGGAAAAATGGTTGGGGGGTAGCAAATAGGGGTTTGCCTTGGTCAAACCCCACTTTGGTAATCAAACCCTTAAAAAAATAATAAGATGCAAGAGAAAGATAAAATAACAACATGAAAATTCTATCAACTTACCAAACTCTTAATGATGTAAATCTAAAGTAATGTTAATGGATGCTCTTGAATGCTTGATAAATGCTTGATTATAGGATCTTAAGTGCTCAAATGCAAGTTGAATGCTTGAATGGGTTAGAATATTGTAAGGAGATGTAAAATGAGGAGAAAAACACTTATTTATACATTCTTGTGCCTTAGTAACCCGATACCTCATCAGGATGACATCAAGTGATTTTGAATAAAAACAAAGGAAATTTGAAATATTTTGAATTTAGAGCCAAGAGGGACTCATTTGCCACCCATGGCGAATGGGTCCCACCTTAGGCTTGAAAGTGGGTGTCGGGAATTAAGTCTCATTTAATGTTATTTGTCGGGTTTACATTCAAAAATACACTTAATTAATCCTTATAAGGGCATAAAGGGATCAAATAAAACATAAGAAAGGTGTAAATAGTGAAATTATGCCTAGAAAAGCATGAAATCTTATTACAAGACTTTACAACACTTCAAAATAGGACTTGATAAGTGATGAAAAGGTGATTTTTAGGTGAATTGTAATAAATAGAGTCTAGAAGAGTGTAGAAATGTTTTACAACACTTCACAACACCTTCGTAAGATGCCATTATTTAAATTTTAAGGACCTAAATGTGGATGTTCAAGCCACATTACATCAATAAATCAAGGAAAAATGGACCAAGCATCATGAAGAATGGCCTAAAAGACCATGAAAATGAAAAGGGGCCATTTTTCTATGGCACACTAGTGTTATATGTATGAGCAACGGTATTGTAACTCGGTTGCTGTGAAACATTATCATTATTGAGTTTCCTTGTAGGTGGTTCTAAGATAATCTTGGGTTGATTTTGAACTTGTGGTTGTTGTGAGGGTGGATAAATGATGAGTTTAGGCTTAGGTGGATAAATAATAAGTTGAGGCTTAGGAGGTTCAATGATTAAAGGATTTGTAGGAGGTCTAAGAATTAGAGGACTCAAGGGAATTCTAATGTTCATAACCTCAACAAAATTATCCTTATTTTCATGATCTCTTAGCGAAGGGGAGTCTAATGTCACTTCATCATCTTCATCTAAGGATGCCACATTACTACTATTTGATAGACATGTGTCAATGTTCTCATTTTCTTGCTCCATGATATATTCCCTAGTAGGAGATTTTTTAGGAGATCTATAAACTAGATGTTCATAAAATTAAAAGGTTGGTTCTTCTAAAATGACTTCATCACAAGTAACTGAGTTATCAATGGTTGGATTTTCTTTCTTATCAATGATGGAATTCTCTTTTTCAATAATATTTTCCTAGAGAGACAAATAGGATTCTCATGACTCTCATCAATTAGATCTTCTAACACCAAAATATCTTCTTCACAAATAGGAGAAATATTAGGAGAAGACCAAGTTTGATTGTTATGATTGTCCATGATTTCATCAGTTTTATCTAAGGTCTCATTCTCTTGTGCCATAATATCTACCCTAGTAGGAGAGCTTTAAGGAGAGGAGCAAACAAGATGTTGATCACATTCCATGGTTATATTTTGTAAAGTAACTTCATCACAAATAGGGGAGGCATGATTTTCATGCTTACCAATGATTGGATCCTTTCATTCAAATAGATATTTCCAAATGCTAGGGACATTAGGAAGGAGAGAAATAATGTTATAACTCTCAATCATTGGATCTCTTAACACCAACATATCCTCTTCACAAATGTGATTTTCATGATTTTCCACGATTACATCCTCTTTCACTAAAACATTCTCACAAGTAGGGGAGGTGTTGGGAGATGAATAGAGACTCGGTAAAGTAATGTCAATGATCTCATCTTCTTGTTTCATAATATCCTCCCAAATGGGTGGGGTAGGGGAAGAGGGACAAACAAGACTTTCATGATTCTCAATGATTGTATCTTCTTTCACCAAGATACTTTTGTCACTAATAGGAGAGGTATCAGGAGAAGAAAAATTATGATTTTCATAATTGTCGATGCTTGCATCCTCTTGTGTTATGATATTCTTACAAATACGATAGATATTAGGAGGGTAGCCAACATGGTTTTCAAAGGTTTTATTTTTTTTTCCTATATTATGCTCATGAGTAGGGAAAATAGAATCATACAAGCCATGTGATACTCCATTAACACCAAATGTTTGAAAAGGAAACATGCTTTTATTTATGCAAAACTTAGAAGTAATCTATCCAAAATATGCAATGCTTCAAAAATGTAAACAAATGTCCTTCAAATCTAAAGATTTTCAATACTAAAATAGTTTTTTGGAATGCTTTAAAAATAACTACACTAAATGGATGATTTAAGCCCAATGCATAAAATAGACATTCCTAAAACTTTCCAAATTGATACTATAGGTTACTAGTAGGCCTAGGAAGTGCAAAAATCACCAAAAATCTTAGAAAAGTTGGTTTTTGTAGGCCTCCAAGGACTCATTCACATAGTGGTGACTGGGTCCCTATACAGGTTTTTTTTAAAATGAAAAATGTAATTTATGAGTGATTATATATGTTTTCTGTCTCAAATCTTAGACTGTAACTTTTTTGACAAAAATTTACAGAATTTAATGTTGAAATGCAAGTGCAATGAAGGAAAAATGATGAACTATATGACACTTTTTGAAATGAAATTTTGACTCTATTTTTGAATATGAAGGATGAAAAGTTCACTAATATGCAAACACTATGCAAAATCAATGTAATATACATGCACTTTTTTGTATTTTTCAGATTTAAATAATGCAAAAATGCAAATTTAAACCCCTATATGCAATACAAGGTAATGCAAGATTTAAAGAACCCTAAATTTAATGCAACTAATGCAAACCTAATGCAATCTATTGCAAAACTCAGATCTAGGGTTAAAAGGACTCCAATTTTTAGAAATGTTGTTGTACAAGGTTGGTTTCACCATAATGAAACATCAAAATATGGGGAGGGGTTTATCAAAATGAAAAATTGAAAAATGGGGAGGCGTTTATCAAAATGAAACAAAATGATACCCCTATTTTTCCTATTTCATTCAAAATATGTGTTATAAATTTCCAACGAGAAACAGTAATCAAACATAACCCAAATAGTAGTCAAAATGAAAATCTAGAAAGGGTCAAATTTTGTGTACCTATCACCAAATATGCTTTTTCAAACCTCACTAAGGACTCATTTTCCCTATGGCAAATGGGTCTTGGCTAGGGCTCCTAAAAATCAATTTTTGGGTTTTGTTCTTCTATATCTGCACTCCCAAATTCTAGTTGATCACTGTCGGAAAGCCAAAAATAAAACCTGTAGCTTTGTTTCTGTGATTCGACAAAATTTCTTACAACTTTGACAACTTTGCAATTTTTTCCAATTTTTTTCTCCAACTGATCTTCAGCCTAAAACCTGTAATCACACATCAAAGAGAGAAAAATGTTGTTTGTTAGGAAATAGGGGTTTTCCTTGGTCAAACTTCATTTCAGTAGTTAAACCTTATGATGAAACAATGAAAAATGAATGGATGGAACAATGAAACATGAATAATGATACCTTATTTGAAACCTTGGATAAATTTGCAAACTAGCATGAAGTGGCCTCAATGAATGTAGATCTTGATCATGATACTTGATGTGAAATAATGCCTTTGATATCCTTGATTTTATCTTGAACACTACTTCAACACCTTAGCTCAAACAACATGCATGATGCAATACATCTTTGACATGACAATGGAATCTTGATTGATGCAACAATTTTCTATAAATTTTCCCTTGAATGCCTTAGAAATGCTCTTGAATGCTTTCTTGATCATAAGCTTGCTAGAATGCTTGAAGACTTGAAAATGCTAGGTGAAACTGAGTGAAATAACTTTGTATTTATACATATCTTAACATTAATTCCAAAAATTCAAATATCACAAGCCGACATTGAATTATATATTTGAAATAATTAAAATACTACCAAAAACATATCCAAAAAACGGGCCCTAGGTCTAAGTGAGGATCTATTTTTCATAGGTCGAATGGGTCCTAGGCCACTTACCTAGGACACACATCGGACAAGGTTAAATATAATGTAAAAAATAGGGTCATAGGACTAAGTGAGGACCCATTCGCCCTATGGAAAATGGGTCCTAGGTCACTTACCTAGGAAACACATCTTCCAAAGTTACATGTTGTGAAATGGAATTTATGAATTTCAAGTTTTATCCCTCGAAATTTTCATTTAATTAGATTTAGATTTGAATTAAAGGGGCCAATTAAGGAAAATTAACCACAATTAATTAATAAATCCCTATATTAGTGTGAATTGTAAAGGTGCACTTTACAACACCCTAAATAAGGCACAATTAAGTCCATTTAGTTTAAAAGGGACCTAAACTTAATGTGAATATGCAAAACATATTACAACACTAAATTAAGGCAACATTAGGCTCATTTTATTATTAATTATTCCTAAATTAAGTGTGAAAAGGGATACTTTTTCCTGCACTACAATAGTTAATCCAAATTGTGCATGATTGTGTACAAAATATAAGGAAACTATCGTTTAACTTGGTGGTGTTGTTGAGATTGTGTTAAGAGACACAATATGTATAGTCATATTGTATAGCATCTTCTAATATCTTTGTGTTGAATAGTAAGATCATAGTTAGTTATCAATGGAAAGTACAATTTTTTTATATTTAGTGAGCTAGAATAATAGAAAATTAGTGGGATTGCACCATAAGGTAAGTGAAATCAAAGGGTTAAGAATGAAATTATTAATAATATTGAGTGGACATCTCCATATGGTTATCTAAAGGATATTATTTTTCCCATTTGTCTCGAATATGACTCAAACATTGATCATGCTTAAAGCAAGTTTAAGGTATGGACATATGTCTTTTAAGGTCAAAGGATTTTTATATGGCATTGTTGATGATTGTTTGGTTCCTTCTAGGAGGAAGTCTTATATAATAATGATACTTGATTTTATAGAACCTCATTGTAATGGAGCCTCACTTAGACCTATTTCGAGGCTTTTGCAAAATTGATGTATAGTAATGATATTTTTACTACTACTTTATAGGGACATACACTCTTTACTGATATTCTATTCCTAGAATAGTATAGATTTCCTAGCAACTTTGTACCTAAGTATATTTGGGTCTTCATGCCTATAGAGATATATATTGGATAATAACGTTGTTGAAAACACCTAGCTAATAATTATTCTCCTATTTTAGAGAATATTAATGTGTATAAAATCTTGTTGTGTTGGGAAGATAGAATTAATATTTTCTAAGCTTTAATTAACTCCCCTTGGATGGAAAATCGTACTACCTTTATTTATTAATTGGACAAGGGGTTTTCTATGTAGGAATTCTAGGTGTTTGTTCCTTGTGAGAGACCTTGTGAATATAACTACATGTGACTTTCATCCCATTTGAAAGTGGGTATATAAGTAGTCCTTCAGTGAACAATACCCCTATGACCCAAGTCCATAGGGGAGGGTTTAGGAAATAGCTCCTGTTTGGGGTTGTTCCTAGAATTTTTTGACCTTACCTCTTCAATATTTTTAATCTGAGGTGAATTTTATATTACATGGTTATGAATGAGTTAAGGAAACTTGATAACTCACATCTAATAATGATGTAAAATTAGGCTAATACGATCTAATGGGGCAAATAATGATTATTCTTATTGACTACGAGTGGTCTATTTTTTGTAGCTATGTGTTTGATTTTGGGTTGAACTCAAATTGACATTCCACAAAATTTCCTATTCCATTTGTAAGAAAAGAATATTAGTATTATTGAATAAGGTTGGATATTTTCACCTTGTATCTATCTAATAAAGAATGCTTTTATGAATGGTGTATTCCAAATAACAATTTAAATGAAGTGAATGGATTTGATTACTTTATAATTTTGTATTTATTTATGTGTACATGTTGAGTAGAGGTCATATCATGTGGATTCAATGTGATTCTTATGTGTTTGTAAAATTTGATCCCGAACCTATAAGAATATGAAAAGGCTCATGAATCTCTTGATTGTGATAGACATATCTAGGTCCACTTGACCAATACTTATGAACCCCTTTGATGTGTGAATTGCTTTTACTTTGCTATAACACCCCTTATATATTAAAATCAAATTTGATATGGGAGTGGTTAGGGTGCTATCATCATTACCATTCAAGTGATTGATGCCTTGCGCTATATGTTGTATCTCAAGGTCTAGTTGGATTTCATTAATAGCATGGATGTAACAATTTCAAGATATGTCCATGTTATTCAATACATGAGTGATTAGATGGCTATCACCAATGTTGTGTAGGTGAAAAATTCCTAGATCTATCTATTGTATATTCAAGTACAGTTGGTTGTCACTAGTAGCATGGAGGTGATCAATGTCAGGGGGTACCCATGTTGCAAAGAGGATAGTTAGAAAATCACCAAGGTCATGTGGTTTTATATGTTTGATACTACCCCCTAAAATACATACGTGTTTCTATGACCTAGGGTTGATATATGTCAGAATCCACTGACTTGATGGTTCAAAGATATATGGGAATCTTACTAATGGCCTTATGCTAAAATTTTTTTGTACAAGAATCCTTATTTAGTGATGATCTCACATAGTGTGTCATACTTACCAATCATCATGTATGTGTAGAGGACTAAGGGAAAACATGGGACCCACAATGTAGTATAGGATTCACCAAAATTCTTTTTCTAGTTGAGATACACTAAAAGGGTTGGTGAACTAGTGAGCTAGGTAATGAGAAGATGAATATAGTTATTTCACATTTGTTTCTTATTTCTACTAGATCATTTTGTATGTTAGTCACTCCTTGTGTACTTGTGAAAATGGCCTCAAGTATTCTGCACATTTTTATACTTATGCCCTTGCCAACAATGACATCAAGTAGTATGGGATGCTTAATTGTTATCATAGATGGAAATATATTCGAAAAAGAATGGAACCCATGGAGTAGTATGCATGCACTGATATTCATTTTTCAAAGGGGATATATTGATGAGTTTATGTGTTAGTGACCCAGATAGTGATGATCCATGTAGGAGGTTGTTGTTGGATCTCAGTTGTGTTTATGGTTTGTCCTTGATGACAAAACCACTTTCAGTTGTTGACTGTCTCAGATTGGATCTTTATGCTTTATTATGGTACTTCTTTGATGACATTGGCATTGATTTACATTCAGATGGTTTCAGTTGGCTTTTGGCATTGGTTTACATTCAGATGGTTTCAGTTGGTTTTGATATTCTACACTTATTCATGGACAGCCTTGTGTGCCTTCACAGTTGATTTAGTTTGTTGTTTACTGATGCCTCAAGTTCCATGTGCAGACAGATGGCATTCACTGTTTATGCTTTCAGGTGTTTGTGATGTTCAGTTCAGTGTGAAGGTTCTTCAAGTGAAGGTATATCTTATTTTTGTTTGTATTATCACTATTGTTGCATATATTCCTTCACATGGTATTCAGCTTGCTTGCTTCATTGGAAAATTCAGTCATTATCATATGATAGCACTATCAGATTTCATTGCTATGATCTCTTTACATGAGTCAATTCACTTCAGTGATACATCATATTGGTATATACATTTGCATTGCTTATGCACTTAAGGTCGATATCATTCTCATGATCTTCGGGCTCACACATATTTAATTGGCTCGAAGGTAATTGACTTTGGTGAGTTTGTTTTGATAAATGACTTTGATTTAAGTCATATGATTTTAACAATGTATATGAAGACACTTTTGCACAAGCCTTGATCGGCATCTAAAGGTATCTTGTCTCATATTTTGCTTCATTCAAAATTGTCTCTCTTGCAATGGTTTCAGGCCTTATTGAATTTGAAAATGACTTTGGTTAAAGTCATCGACAACTATCATACATTTATTTTGGAGATCATGTAGTCGGCATTTTGAGAATCATTGTCTAAATGATGGGTTACTTGGTGAGTCAACTCTTAGCATGTTATACTTGATGGTTATAAAGTGGTCGGCATTTTCTTTGGACAATGAATTAAATCAGTTTTGAAGTTGATTATTATTATGTTTCTTGACTTTGAGTGGACTTCAAATCACATTATATTTTGTCAAAGTCATCGATTGAAAAGAAAGCATGTTAGGGAAAATTTCATGGTTTATGTTTTTGGTGGGTAAGAAACCCTAGCCTAGCCAGCCATCATGAAATCTTTGTGATCTCCTCTTCTTGATTCTGCTCTCAGCTTTCTCTATCACTCTTTGTAACTAAAATCTACTCTAAGACATGATTGGCTCTTGGTTTACCGTTACACTTTGGCTGGAAGTTTGACAGAGGTTAAAGGAAATCGTGGGAGCTACAATTTTGACTGGTATTCATTTGTTTTTCTTGCTGCTGATCAGGTATCATTTCCAGCATTCGACTTTCATGGCAGTTATCTTTTTTTTTGTTCGTTTCTGGAAATAGAAAAAGAAATAAATGGGTATCTCTGGTAGTTTTAGCATTATATGATTTCAGTTACATTCTTCTATCTCCAGCTATGATATTCACTTGTTTCTATCAGCATATCAATGTCTATTTAGGAATCTTGCTGTCAGCATTTTTGCATTACCTCAAAACCTTCATTGATGACTCTTAAAAGAAGAACATTCATTTTAAATTGAGGGTTTATGATTTTCAGTTGACGGGCAGTCGTGGTTTTGAAAAAATGTGTCAGTTACAATTTGAAATCACTTCATTCATTGCGTAAATTATTGTTTTCAGCTCATGGGTTTTCAGAAATAAAAGTTTGAGAATATGGGTATTCAGAAATAAACGTTTGAGCATTTGGGTTATCTAAAAATAGCTTCAAAATGATGTTCATCTTCAAATTAATTGCATTTGATTAGGGATTTTGTTAAAGCAAATGAAAATTTGATAAAGATTCTTGGTTTACTCTTGTCAAAGCATTGATATAACTTGTCAAAGTTTTTACAGCCTATTACACAGGCGTTACTCTGGCAGATTTTTATTCACTGGCATCTTTTTCCTGAATTTAGAAAGGAGGTTTCAGCTCTCCTTTGACCTTGAATTACTTTGAAGATTCTTCGGACATACATACTTGAAATGTATATAAAAATAGTGTTGTGAAATCTGTGATTCTTCTGGTTGCAATTTTGAAACATTGTTCTTTGGCTGTATTAAGAAATGTATTGAAAAACTCTATAGTAAAAATCTGAAAATCAAAGATGTAGAGATATATTGTAATTCTTCTCTATGTAATATTTTAAGAATTCAATATTTGGATTCTTAGGGTGTTAGGTAGACGAGAAAACTGAGTTATATGAGCTTAACTGAAAACAAAGAGATCCTCTGAGATATTATTATTGTTCAAAAATATAATTTGAGGGGTTGGCGCTCCTTGAGATTGATATCTCTAAACGAGGGGTTGGTGCTCCTTGAGTGGGTGCTCAAAAATTAGCCTATAAGGCATTGTGAATAGTTGATTAAAAGATTAAGCCTGCAAGGCATTTCGGGAGTGGTTTTTATACCCCAGGAGGGTTTTCCACTCGACAAAATCTTTTGTCTCTTTGTACTTTTGTGATCTCACTACTTTACTGAGTTGTTACTGCTTTGATTCATTGGTTGGTTATTACATTTCTCAATTCTATTTCTGAATGATTACATTCAACTTATGAATGCATTAATCATTTTAATATTGAGATCAAATCTGAGCTATGGTTTAATTTTATGCAAATTGTTTAAATCTGTTTAGACACTGATTCACCCCCCCCCCCTCTTAGTGTCATTTTCACTCCAACAGCTGCATCCACTTCCATTGTGTTAGTTTATTTTTTATGGAACATGTGATGTATGTGTGGATCATTCACACTAGATATATGTGATGTGTGTTTGAGCTAGTCACTATTGTAATTGTGATGTGTGTATGAGCTAGTCGCTATTGTACTTGTGATGTGAACATGAGATAGTCACTATTGTACTTATGATGTGTTTGGGCTAGTCATCTTGTGTATAAGTGATATATGCTTGAAACAATCAGTATGTGAACATGGTATTTTAGAATAAAATTAATACCTATGTGATTTTTGTGTGTGTTTATACACTTATAATTGTTATAGAACCAACACTTGATGGAAATTCATTATCATTGTATTGTGGTTGTACTAAATTTAAATCTTACACTAAATGAATATTCATGAATTAAAATGAGATCAAATATATCATACAAGAGGGATGATGAACTCTCTCTATCATTGGTATACAAACTGTGAATCCCCTAATTCCCAAAAATGATACATAGGCGGGGTCATCATAAATGAACCCTCAAGGTTTAGGTCTAGGTCTAGGAATGACCTTGATATTGGAAGCTTACTTCTTTCTAGTGTAATCATATGAGTGGTAGCATGGAGTCATTGTCATGATGATAGTGATTGGAGAAGATATGAAGTCAACACTTCTAAGCTAGAGGGGAAATGTTTGGTCAATTAAGTTGGTAGTTTTTGTAAGGGGAATAACAAAAATAGTAGTAACCAAGGGGCACAGTTATTATAGAAACATCTCCATTTTATTATAAAATTAGGGAATCAAAGAAAAAATCTTACAATCTACCATTGGATCCAAAGATAGAGTATAAGGAGTGATCAAGCTTTTGACAATGTCCACACAAATCTTCACCAACCCATAATTCCCAAAAATGATAGCCATAAAAAACAAACTAGCATTAACAAAAAGTACTAGGATTGATTTTAATATTTAGTAGGCCCACCTTAGTAACAACTACAACATCAACATAAAAATTAATTGAAGTTATGCCAATATTGTTGGTGTAAATAGGTTTTTTACCTATTTAGGTCCTATTTACATGTTAAGTTCACTTAGGTCCTAGGAGGGAATCTTTCTAGATAGTGTTATTGTCACTAGATCTTATCGTATCTTTTTGCATTTAATGCTTGTGTCCTAAGTCATTTAATATGTTTTGAGGTAATTGTATCATTGTACAAAATTAAAACACGTGTTAAGATCTTGTCTAATCCTATCTCACAATTTACCTCTATAAGAAAGGCATCATATGTACATCATATATTCAATTTGGATATATTGCATCCATGATCAAAGTATGATATTTCTACCATTTCTCTCTTGTGGAAGTTATTGTTCTCTTGCAGGTGATCCTGGGGTGTTGAGGAGTTTGTCATTAACTCCTACATGGTATTAGAGCTTCAATGTTGTAGACTTCTTCCTAGATCTGAGGGACCAATCTTGACTTAAAAAATTTATTGGGTGTAATTGGTAGTTTCAAGGACCTTTTCATTAAATCCAATGCATCAAAAAAAGGTTAGGTTTTACTTTCATTGAACATCAAATTTTGTTATATTTTGACTGGTCTACAAGGGTTTCAATTGGAAGGTTTATTGTTAGATCCAACAATGAGCCATCATTTTGAAGCATTTTGGCTCAAATGTAACCCTACCATTGCACTCAGAAGGCCCAAAAACCCCTATTTTCATACATAACACTTCTTCTTTGGCATTAAAAAAATTGATAATTTTTTATTTTTGATCGGCTATTTTAAATTTGACATCCAAATGACTATAATAAAATTATCTATTAAATTTGATGGTCAAATGATCGTCAAAATTATTGTCTTAAATTTGATAGTCAAATGACCATCATCTATGACTATGTTAAATTTGACGGCCAAATGACTATTAGTAGGTCATGCTCCAATCTACCCCCCTCTTCATCAACAATTTTAAATTTGCAATCTGACTTCAAAGAGCCATAACTCAACCATCCAACCTCTCTTTTAAGAATTTTTTTAAACTTGAGGTACAATTTCATGCTCTTTGTAGTGTTGTAATTATTTTTTGATTTTGGTGCTTGGTTTTTCCAAAAAGTGCAGATTCTCATGTGTTGTTGAGTCGTTCTCGTTTTGGAAAATTTTAGGGCTTCATTCTTGCTCCTACAGTAATTTTTTTTTTTAAGTGCATAATTTTTAATGTAATTTGTAGTGGTGTGATCAAATTAATCTCATTCTATGTAAAAAAAATTACTTTGAGATTGTGGCCAAATTTCATTGTTTTTGGCAAGTGGCACATGTAATTGCACTAAGAATAAAGTGCCAACCTCATATATTGTAGGTGTGGGTTTCTTGATTGAGTAATTTTTGGGGACGAGGGGTGGAGGGGAGGGGGGGTAATCTTATGCTTTTGTTGGCTTATGTCTCTTGATTGGTCTATTGAGTGACTAAAGTTGAGGAGTTCAACATGGGTATCAAAGGGCATCCTACTATAATCAAGTTGACTAGATGGAATCCTAACACATTGTAAGTGGCTTAATATTTTTCCATATATCTATGAACTAGTTCCTAAGCCATCATCCAAATGGAAGGGAGTTGTGTGGGACAAAAAACTAAACATATCATGGGAGTAATTGGTTGTAGTTGTGATATTGAAATACAAATGGCCATGATGGTATTGAGATCCCTTGTGACCTTATGACCAAACTTTGGGAGATGTATGGAGACTCAAATAAACCTCCATTCCTAGAGGATACTATTGTGGATTGTCTTGTTCCACTTGATGAGTTTCAACTAATTGATGATAAAACAACTACAATGCTTATTTCTTGGGAAAGGTATAGTTTTTTTGATGACATGGAACCTTTACCTTCTCCTCCTATAGATACTTATATTGATACTTTAGTTTCTATGGTTCCTAATCCGGATTTAGAGGGTTCATCTTCTTCATCTATGAGTCAACATCTTGAGGTTGAAGACTCTTGTATTCCAACATTGATAGAATCATTTGATGTTCACATTCATGAATCTAGTGTGGATACTTTTGGAGATGATAAGTGTAGTTGAATGGCATGCATTGAGATCTCATCTCCTACATCTATTGTTTTATTTGAGGATGCTTGTGTTGCCATAGTTTTGGATCCTTATGATTTAGTGTAGCAAGACATACATCTTCCAGAGATGGCTAGTTGGGATAAGTACTTGACAAACATTGTTGGTTTGTTTTGTGAGTCTCGTATTTCAAATCTGGGGGACATTATTGATTGCATTCATCTTCTCTTTGATAGAGATGATCCTTCTTTATTTTTTATGAGGGAACACTCTAACCCTCTTGTTCATTCTCTACATGATCATCCTTTGCAATTTGACATGAGTGTGGATTCTTTTGGACATCATTTGGAGGAGGCTTCTTTGTCTTTAGAGGAGGTTTATAATTTGTCTTTGGATTGTTTTCTATAATCATTTCTAGGAGATTTTGGATTGTCTTCTTCGAAAATGTGGCCTAGAACACCTGTTTGGAGTGTGACACCTTTCAACATCAGCATGGAGACACTTGAGCATTTTTTGGAGATATCACTAATCATCCTTCTTCCTGCATCTTCCTTTCAGGAATGGAAAGACATCTTGCATACAATCTTGGTCTTTTTCTCTCTTAAGGGGAGGAATGTTATTCAATGGTCTTGGATCATCTTCAACATTCAGTGTTGAGCATCTACCATCATTGCAGGAGACTCTACATTGAGGGGGAACTACATGGTCTCTCTTCTTCTCTCTTATGGGGGGTATTTTTCCTTGTATGGGGTTTTTTCCTTCTCATTTATCATTGAGAAAAAAAAAATTCATCTCTCTTTTAGGGAGGAGTTTTGTCCCACTGGATTTTCTCCTTTTCTCCATTTTTGAGAGATTGCATCAGTACATGGGTACCTTACATGGCCTCTTAGTCGAGACCTATCTTTGCATCTTTGCATAATAATCTATTCCCTAAATTGTACTAATGGGGGGTATTGGTTTAAATAGATGTTTTACCTATCTAGGTCATATTTACATGTTAAGTTCACTTAGGCCCTAAGAGGGAATCTTTCTAGATAGTGTTAGTTGTCACTAGATCTAATCTTTCTTTTGGAATTTAATTATTGTGTCCTAATTCATTTAATATTTATTGAGGTAGTTGTCTCATTGTACAAGATTAAGAAATATTTCAAATTCTTGTCTAATCCTAGCTCACAATTTGCCTTTATAAGCAAGGCATCATATGTACATCATATATTTTAATCTGGCAATCTTACATCCATAATCATAGCATGATGTTTCTACCATTTCTCTCTTATGGAAGTTATTGTTGTCTTGTAGGTGATCCTGGGGTGTTGAGGAGTTCACCATTAACTCCTACAAATATTTGTATTGTAAATAATCTCAAACCTTCCTTTATATTGCAAAAAAAGTATTTAAATAATGAATATTTGAAAGAAATAGCTCTTCCTACAAAACTAAGATTTCTCATTTCATAATTTCAAAAATAATCATCTTACAAAAACAAAAGACAAAGCTAATGTTTACAAATTATTTACAACTTTTAAAATTACATAAGGGTAAAAGTACAAAGTTGTGTCACTTTTTAAAGGAAACAACCAACACTAATCCAACTTTTAAACTTGAATCACCAAAAAGTGACATATATGTTTTGAATTTTGAAATGATGTAAACTAATAAAATATTTATTTTTTAGTATATTTTATGCTTGTATTTTTAAAAAGGTAAAAATTATTTGAATATAGTTTTTTTTATAAATTGACACTATAATTTAGTTGCTAAAAAAATGAAGTTATATGAGACGTCAATATTTATATAGTATTTTTTTTTTTTCCTTCATTTTTTTTGTGTATTTATAACTTGAAACTTTTGTGCATGGATTTTTTTTCCAATTTTTATAAATATATATTTTAAAAATGTGCGCATATTAAAATATAGTTGTTTCCATTTAATGTCAACTTTCATATTATCTATTTATCTAAAATGGAAAAAATATTATACCAGCTTGATATAGATTCTTCTATCTAGTGCATCATATTTTTTCAAAATTATGTGTATATATATATAAACTACACTTATGGATCTACAAAAGGGTATTTTTTATATTTAAAAAAAATGTTATTTACATGAGTAAAAGTTGTTGAAACATCAATTTTTCAAATAAATCTATTTTTTTTGGTAAATTGGCCTCAAAGTGGTGATACATATGCATTTAGCCAACAATTTTAGTTGGAAAAGTTGTGGACATATCTAACTTAAATATATTGAATCTTACAAGATCATATGTTTGACCAAAATTGATTTTTAGTTAGAAATACTTAAATTCACTTGTGCTAATAAGTTTCCCGAAAGTGTGACAACTTTGTACTTTTACCCATAAGCTTTACATTTTATTATTCAAACTAGGAGAGAGGACTCAGTAGTTAAGCACCCTAACTTCGCGCTTCTCAAAATCTTACATGGAATTTCAAATCAATCCCAATTTTTTACAACAGCTTACTTGGCAAGTCCCTTGCTTATAACTAAGGTTGCAGGGCCACATCAACATGCTTTTTGTCAAGATGTCCAAAAAGGCCCAAAAAAAAGTGAGACCGATACTTGTGCATCTACATCATGTTTTATTGGGCGCTAATGTGGCATCACATGATTTGTTGCTTTTTAGATCTAAGGAATACATTTCATTTAATTATGGGTAGTCATCATCAACACTAACAACTTTAAAGTCACAACTAATTGTCCAATATTGTTAAAAATATTGGGCATTATATAAACAAATGTTATCACAACTATTGGAATGTGCTCAGGTAATGGGTCCTTTCCCCTAGCTGTTCACTTTTTTGATAAGTACAAATAAGAAAACTCAATTTCAAAGACTTAAATACAATATTGAAGAGAAATTATCACTGTCATTGTGTTATTCTAAAATTTTAAATGATAAAAATATAAACATTTTAAATCATAATTTTTTTCATATAAAAACAATTATAATATATCTACTTTGTAATTATGTGTAATGTATTTTTTTTAATTAAAGTTACATATTTTTTTCATTAAAAATCCTAATAAAATGTATCTGCTTCATTTTTATTTTTGAAGTTAGTGAATCCTTATATGTCTCTTAAAGTTGTAGTGTCATAAATTGTCACCCCTAACAATTTCACATTAGGTTTGACACCCTATTTTGCATGTACAATTAATTATATTCATAGTTTTCTCATTTCAAGGCTAGATAGGGAAAATACATAAAATTCCCCAACATCCTGAGTTTTTAGAGTGAAAAACACCCGAACAGGGGTGCTAGGAACCCTAATCCTAGGAATTTGCTTTCAAAAAGTTATAATATTTAGTGTCAACCTTTGGTGTCTAGAAAAAAATACTTGGTCAGCCTAAGTCCAAAAAATAATTAGGATGCATATACAAACAAGTTTTTTTCCTTTCATTTGAACATTATGATGATTTATTATGAATTATGAGCAATTATTATGAACTATTATGCACTGTGTGAAGATACATGTGACTTCTTCTCGACAAGTTTTCTACAACTCTCTATTGTGTTATATGGACTAACCCTTGAAATTCTTCAAGACAATTTATGCTCTTTTCTTCAACTCTTTATGGCAACCTATGGTGTGACATCACTTTGAAACAAGGGTTTCATACCTAAGGTAACTTTATCTTATGTTAGTCATTCATTACAGTCATTATTGTTTACTTTTCCTCTCCTCTCATAAGAGCACATGATATATACTATCATTATCATTTTTTTGGTGGAGGTGGGAACACCAACATAGGATTTGATTGAGAAAAACTCCTATACAACACAACCTTTTCCCTCTTTTTGTGTGTGCAGATCCAGATTCAAAACTTATGATAGTGATAGATTGCAGAAGGACATAGTAGACTATAACTAAGTGACTTGGCTTTTGAACCATCCAAAACCCTAGGATTAGGGAGCCCCGCACCCATGTCCCTCCATTTTAGGTCCATCCTTCAACCACGGGTGCTTCTCTATTTGCACATCTTAGATTTGTACCCATTTTAATGATTTTTCTTTTTGTCTATGTGGTCATTTGTATTTTCATATTAGGGATTATATCAATTAGGTTAATTGCACCACACTCATCATATCTGCCCTCTTTGCAACAAAGGAACAAAACCCAAGTAATTGGATCTCCTTTGAGATAGTTAGCCAATCATAAGTTAACCCTTGTTGGTTCATGTTCTAATGTTAAGCAAAGAAAAGCTAGATCCAAGCTAATTTACTAGCTAGATCTAAGATCTCTTTTCACACTTAACAAAAGTTTTGCCAATTTTGTCAAGCATTTTCTCTACGATCTCACAACCCATTCCAACATGAGTTTTGAAGAATAAATGCAAAGTCACAAGGGCAAATTATAGGTCAATTTTTTTAATAAATATAAAAAAAATGAACCTTAATATAAGCAAACTTTTCATTAGAAAAATAAGAGTTGTATTGTAGTTTAGTTCCTTTGGACAAGATGTTTTTGTACAAGATGACAAGGCAATAATATTTAAATGTTCATTGTATATAGCTGAAAAAAAAACTAGATCATTTGCTTCAATGTTCATTGTTTTGTGATTAATTGCATTGAATTTCCAATCAAGCTTCCCAAATTAAACATGTAAATATTAAATTCAATTACATTTTGGTATGTTATGTTGAATAGGATTTTTAAAATGTAACAGTTGATAATGACAACACTAATGACAAGAGTAAGACCTAGTTCAATGAGCATAATATCAGAAGTACTTCATTTAGCATCTGTGAGATTTTCCACTATAATTCCAATGTTGCATCTATTAGTCCATATTTTGTCATTGGAATAAGAAATCAATACATAGTTGTAACCAACATACACTGTTGTATACCAAAAAATGAAAACAAACTATTTAGAACAAGTTCAACAAAGAACTAACAATCTTAAACAACATTGCCAATTCAACATCAAATGTAAAAAAAAATAGAAATATACATAGATTTTAGCAAACATGTAAGAATAATCATTGAATTATCTCAAAATTAAAGCATTCCTAATAAAAATAAATCACATAGTTATTGGAATTGCATAATGCAATAGAAACAAAATAAGAAAACACTATTGTAGTGGGACCTAAATGAAAGCATAATATATTAATGGACATTACATTTCTAGTATTAAATAAAGATTGAAACAAAAAACAACACTCACTATTGCTTTATTCATCAAAAAATGACACATTTATAGGTACAAAATACTTAATGATCTTCGTATAAAACAATTAAATACATTGACAACTAACCAGAGTTGTTCAACAACAAACTGGATACTAATGACAAAAAATAAAACTAGCAGACACGTCTCCAACTCCTTTTTGACACATGTTCAATACTTAACACATACACATCACGAGTGTAATTTTGTTGTGACTTATTTTAACACTTCCCTTAAGAAATAAATGAATTTTGATGTACTACCATATCTCTATTGAGTACAAACTTTATCTTTCCCAATGGATTAGTGAATACATTAGCATATTCATGAAATATAACTTGTCTGCTAGCAAACACTTTATCAGTAGTAGGATTATACATTTTGTAGGCCTTATGATCAACACAATAACCAATGAAAATACATTTGATTGACTTTGCATCAAATTTTCTTTCTTTAGGAATATGACAAAATGCCTTACTTCGAAAAATTCTCAAATGACTAGCAATAGGTTTAGTACCAATGAAAGACACATAAGGAGTTCTATTTTCTAGATACTTGATTGGTCCTCTATTCAAAAATATACATCTGTACTAACTGCTTCAGCCCACAAATTGATACTCCTAGCACACTCAACTATAGCTCTATTTTTCCTTCCAGCCACACCATTTTTCTCTGGATTATGAAGAGTTGCGTATTGTTTAATAATGTCATTTTCTTAACAATACTTCACAAAAAAATTAGAAGTGTATTCCGCCCCGCCCTCCCCCTATGTGATCTAAGAATCTACTATTGTGAGTTGTTTGTTTTTCCACCATAGTTTTAAATTCTTTGAAGCATTCAAAAACTTCAATCTTATTTTTTAAGAAATAGACCCAAGTGAATTTAGTACTATTATCAACAAACATAAGAAAGTAAGAAGCTCCCCCAAGTGACTTGGTTTGCATGAGACCACACACATCTATATATATTAATTCAAGAATGCTTATTTGTCCTTGATTTGTCCTTACTTGGAATTCATTCCTACGTTGTTTACCCGATGCACAATAATCACAATTAACATGTTCATTTTTAATTACTAAAGGACCTTGCACCACCCCGTTTCTTTGTAGATAAATAAGATCTATAAGATTCAATTGACCATACCTCATGTGCCATAGTTCTTTAGTTGATACACATATAGAAGCCATTGCATGATGACTTTCTACTACTACATCAAGTTTGTACAAACCTCGTGTTCTAATTCCTTCAACAATCACTTTATAGTGATCTTTCATATCTTTTACTAGGCAAACTATCTTCAAGAATTCAACTTTTAAGCCTTAATTAGTAATGTTTGAAACTGATATTAAATTCTTCTTAATCTGTGGAACATACATCACATTTGTAAGTTGTTTTACATTCCCATTAGGCAATAGTACACTTATATCACAATAGCCTTTTATGTCTTGGGACCTATCATCTCCTACATAGATCTTACTACCATCATTTTCCTCATGAAAGATTTTAAACCAATCTTTACAACATGACATATGAATAGATGCCCTTGAATCTATAAACCAAACATTACAATCATCTATTTTAGCAAAAAGAGTAGCATCTGAAATAAACATCTTTAGATTTTCGAGGCCATCATTTTTCTCATCATCACCATTCACAAAGTTGCCTTTATATTTATTATTTTTGGACTCATTTAATTTCTTTTTCAGACATTCATATACAAAGTGTCCAAATTTACCATAATAGTTACAATATCTATTTTTCTTTACATTGAAATTTGACTTTGGCAATGCCCCATCTCGATATCTTTTGGCATCTTTATACCTTTTGTTATCAGATTTACCTCCTTTGTTTTTTGTCCATTGCTTTCCTTTGGATGGTTTCTTGTCTTCGACTATCAATGCTAAATCTGGAGTCTAAAGTCTACTATCCACATGCTTCTTCCTTTCCTCTTCTTGTTGAAAGATACCTACTAAATTTTCAAAAAAGGTGCATTTTCTCTTGCAGCTAAACTAGTAATGAACACTTGATAGTCACTCACCATGCTATTCATAGTAACAATAGCTAAATCGCTACTTGAAACTTTTCACCAATATCCCCTAATTTGTCCCTTAATTGCTTGACTCTGAACAAATAATCACTAATACTTTCATTTGCTTCCATTTTAATTGAAAGTAATTTTCTCTTTTAAAACAAAATTCTATTTGTGCTAGGAGTTTCATATAAATCAGAGCTCTGCACATACCAGCAAAGGTAGTGATATCTTGTATGTGAGTGATGATTGAATCCTTTACAGATATGCGCAATAGAATCTCAACTTTCAATTTTCTTTTTTCCAATCTTGAACTGCAGCTTGAGGTGTAGCAGGTTTAGCCTCAATACCACTTACAATGGTCCAAACATTGTACCCTTTCATTAGAGTCTGCACCTTAAACTTCCAATTAACATAATTCATGTCATCTAACTTGTTTGATTCAGTTAGATAAGAGTCCGTGAGACTTGCCATTTTAAAGAGACTAAATTTTTTTATTTTTACCGACCCCTTACACCTCTCAGTTTCAGCTACTTACAGCTGTAGCAGGCTTCTTCACAACAGTCTTTGGCTTGGCAGCAGCAAGTTTCACTGAACCATCTTGCTTCCTCTCTAAACCAATGCTATTCTTCTCAACTCACAATAGGGATATTGTCAAACAGAGATTCAAAACAGAATAATGTAGAACTGTTACAACTTCAACAGCAGAGATCATTCTCAGACATGCTCAGCCCACCGGACTGCCTTATCTCTGAGCTTCACCTTGGTGATTGCAATTTAATTGGGCAGCTCCTCCAGACCACAAGTCACTACAGCAACAGCGATTCATATGCAACACTCAAGTGATTTTGGATTCAAACTCATTTACTTTCCTCTGATCTCCTTTGCATATTCTACTAGGAGCAGCTCTACAACAAATTCCTCTTAGACAGTAGAAACCACCTCACTGTCCTTCACAGAGTGCTCTTTGTTAATCCCTCAGGGATTCTCGACCAAGTCTCTTCTGCAGCATGGAGGGTGTCCTAAAGCACACACCAGACAGACTTTAACAAGTCGAGTATCTTCACATGGATCTGTGCTTCTTCTGCAGCCTTCTCCTCAGTTGAACAAATGCAGTGCTCACTGTTGCTCAAATTTCCTTACACTGATAAAGGAATATATGGACGACTTATCAGAGCAAACAATACACTCACTGCTTTATTCATCAACAGAGGATACAGATTTATAGGTACAGAAGACTCAACTATCTTCCTATAAAACAGCTAACTACGTTGATAGCTAACTGGAGCTGTTTAACAGCAAACTGGATACTAATGACAGCAAACTAAAACTAACAGAGACGTCTCCAACTCCTTTTTGACACATGTTCAATACTTGACACATACACAGCACGAGTGTAATTCTGTTATGACTTATTCTTGCAAATCCCAGTAGGAAACCATGCTCATTATAACAAATCTTCAGTAATACAAGTGCAAAGCATGGATTCAAAACAAAGCAGTTTAAGGGAAAAAAATTATAAGCATAGAGTTCAAGCTAAAAACCTTGTAAAAGAGATCTTGAACTTCCCTTTCCTTGATATCATCGGGTAGATTGCCAGCATATAAAGTTTGACTAGCTCAGCTGCTCATCATCACGATTGCAAGTAAATGTCGGGAAGTTAATACATGTAGAACAGAGAAATTGTGATGAGGTGAGGTAACCCTTCTGAGCATGGTCTCCGCATTAATGTTGCTGTAAACAGCAGAAAGAGAAGGCAGCCTCCAAAAAAAATGTAGCAATAACTGAAATAAAATGAAGTTTATTATTGAAGCTGAGGGAAAGAGAGATTTGGAAGCTATAAAGAAGTTCTTGAACCAGGGTGTCATTGTCTTCCATGGTTTCTATTTCTACTTTGGAATATTCAAATATTCTACATTAAAATGTTACTTAGGATGCAAACACAGCTTAAAACAAAGATCCAATCTATGGTTAGAAGTCTCTTACTTTGTTTCACTTTCAAAATCTGGAAGTAAACTACATTAAAATGCATTCAATAAGTATGAAAGGCACCAATGGAATGTATGAGAGCTTGCGAATGCCTGTGTCTCCTGAAATAAGAATATTGTTCTTTGTGCGGTGAAATTCTAAACAGGTTATATTTCTGCTATTTAGCCTGATTGCACAGTCCACCTGGGTAGTAATCACATAAGCTCGCAGGATCTGCGGCATGTGAATTTTAACATATATCAGCATACACACTGTCAAACATGCTGATTTTGAAATTTATTTAGTTAAATTACCACATAATATGTTTTGCATAACATTCTTAATACAAGTAGATTTACTTTTACAATTACTGGTTGCTGTCCATAACAAGTATACAGCTCCAAGTTTTGCCAAACACAGACCCAGTTTGTAGCCAAACCAAACTGACTATGAATAATTTTAGCCCACAACGCATGACAGGTCTAAACTTCTATCATTGGATTTAGAGAGTATAGGAAAACAGGAGATAGGAAATCACTTAATACGATCTCTCCAGTGAGATTGTGTATTCCAGATCCAGCTGAAGCAACATGTGGCTAAACTGTACTTTGCGGAAGGAAGTGAAAGAACAGCAGGTGGCGGAGGAAGGGGATTAGTAGCAGGTGGGAGCAAAAGAGGAGCATCAACATCCTTTGTTGGGGTTTGGAGGAGGTTCCATCTTTTTAAAGCTATCAAGACTCCCTCCCGCAACATACTTGCACACTTTTAAATGCTCAAAAAGACACCAAAACCTTGATTAGAGCTTCAAGCATTGAACCCTCAACCTACATAAACGACTTTGAGAAAAAATAAATTGTGAAGACTAGAGCTTCCTCTAACACTAACCACAATCGAACAGACACCGAGGAACTTACAAAAACAATTTCAAGAACCGAGATGATGCAAGCGTTTTATTGAAGAATATGGGATAGGATTTGGTAAATTGACCATCACATGAATGGCTAAAGGACTAGCAATCTGATCAATCTTTGTCTTTAAAGACTTCCCACTAAGGAAGTGAGTGAAAAACTAATGATATTTTCATAAGTACTTATTAGTATCTACCAGAGACAACAAGTATAACTATAACATCAAAAGAGACTAAATACTGCTTTAAGGTTTCACAAATAATTCCAGAAGCTCTTTATTTCCTCCAATTTAACAGGCAGATTTGTGTTTCATGTTAGCAATGAATGCATCCAGTCACCAAACAAATATAAAACTAATTAAACATTTAATACATCCCCATTATATGACAATAAATTGGAAAAAATAGTAAGTCATAGATGCTCACCTGTTAACCTTCACGTTACCATCAAAAACAGCATGCCCAGAGGAATGTGTCACAGTACTGTGTATCCGCTTGTGACAGTACACTGTGTATCCACTTGCTAAGTGGAAAGCAGACACCTCTGTCACTGTGTCAGAACCCAATTGTTGAATCTGCAGATTATGCCTGCTCAATCTGCCTCAAGTAGTTGTCTCTACCAAATTGTACTTACTGTATGGAACCTGCATTAAAGGAATCACCTGTGAAACCCCATTGTTGGTTTTGCAGAAATGAAGGTATTTGCCATTTTGATC
>VDFB02111815.1:0-15727 GCA_007258455.2 Sequoia sempervirens
TTTCTAAATTTAGAAAAAGCTATATTGAAATAATACAAATCTTTCTAAATTTTTCATTAGACATATCTTAAAGATCAATTTAAATAATATAATCATATTGTATAATTTTTTAATTGATATATACTTTCAAGTAAGTAATGATATATATATATATATATAGACCACACATCAATATACTTTAAATTTTTTGCACGATATAAAATCAACCTAAAAAAAATCTTAAATTATGGTGATCAAATATAAAAGGAGTACTAACATATCAATTTTAGAATTTGTCTTTTAAACTATTTTTTAGTTGTCTCTAAATATTGTTAAAGAAAAAATCATCCATATTCTATTTTAAAAAATAATGTATATCTGTAGAGAAATATTTTAAATTTAAGACTTTATTAAAGAAACTATTTTACAAAAATACAACTTAGATATGCAATCTAATATAAAAGCTTCCCCTAATAAGTGCACATCTAAAATAAATTTAAAATTATAAAATTAAATACAAAGAAAATATAATAAATTTATTATTACACAAAAATAAGTTTTCAAATTAATATATTAAAACTACAATACTTATATTTAACAAATTAGTGCACACTAAATTTTATCATAAACTTAAGGTTATGGTTCAATTAGAATTCTAAGATAAAGTTTGAAGTTAGGGTTAGGGTGATTGGATTTAGATTAGGGTTATAATTAGGGGTTAATGTTCAATAAAAGATAGGGTTAGGGTTGGGGTTAGAGATGAATTAGGATTAAGATTAAATTAGGAATAAGGTTAGGGTTAGGGATCAATTAGGATTAGGTATCAAAAGGGTTCGATTAGGGTTATGGTTACATTAGGGTTAGGGTCTTGATTAGGGTTTAATTGTGTTTAGGGTTAGGTTTGGGTTCAATTAGGTTTAGGGTTAACATTAGGGTTATATGATATAACTTGGGGTAAAGGTTATTGTTAGGGTTAGGACCCAACTAGGGATAGGAACAATTAGGGTTTGGGTTAGAGTTGGGGTTCAATCAGGGCTAGAGTTTAATTAAGTTTAGGGTTCAATTAGGGATAGGGTTATGATAGGGTTAGGGTTTTTTATTAGAGTTTAATTATGGTTATGCTTAGCGTTCATATTAGGGTTAACATTAGAACTCAACAAGGGTTAGGAACAAATAGAGTTTGGGTTAGGGCTGGGGTTCAATTAGAGCTAGAGTTTAATTAGGGTTATGGTTCAATTAGGGTTAGGGTTAAGGTGAGGGTTAGGCTTTAATTAGGGTTAAGGTTTGATTAGGGTTAGTGTTCACTTAGAGTTATAGTTGGGGTTCAACTATAATTATTTTAATTAGGGTTATGGTTAGGGTTAGGGTTCAGTTATGATTAGGTTAGGGTTAAATTAGGGTTAGAGTTGGGGTTAAATTGGGGATAGAGTTTAATAAGGATTATAGTTCAATTAGGGTTAGGGTTAAGGTGAGGGTTAAGAACAAATAGGGTTTGAGTTAGAGTTGGGGTTCAATTAGGGCTAAAGTTTAATTAAGGTTAGGGTTCAATTAGGGATAGGGTTATGATAGGGTTAGGGTTCTTGACTAGAGTTTAATTATGGTTAGGGTTAAGTTAAGTTTCAATTAGGGTTAGGATTAACATTAGGGTTATACGATATAGCTTAGGGTAAAGGTTATGGTTATGATTGGGGTTAGAGTTAGGACTCGACTAGGGTTAGGAGAAAATAGAGTTTGGGTTAGGTTTGGAGTTCAATTAGGGCTAGAGTTTAATAAGGATTATGGTTCAATTAGGGTTAGGGTTAAGGTGAGGGTTATGGTTCAATTGGAGTTAGGGTTAAAGTGAGGGTTAGGAACAAATAGGGTTTGGATTAGAGTTGGGGTTCAATCAGGGCTAGAGTTTAATTAAGGTTAGGGTTCAATTAGGGATAGGGTTATGATAGGGATATGGTTCTCGATTAGAGTTTAATTATGGTTAGGGTTAAGTTAAGTTTCAATTAGGGTTAGGGTTAACATTAGGGTTATACAATATAGCTTGGGGTAAAAGTTATGGTTAGGATTGGGGTTAGGGTTAGGAATCAACTAGGGTTAGGAACAAATAGAGTTTGGGTTAGCGTTGGGGTTCAATTAGGGCTAGAGTTTAATTAGGGTTATGGTTCAATTAACATGGTTAGGGTTAAGGTGAGGGTTTGGGTGAGGGTTAGGGTGAGGGTTAGGGTTAAGGTGAGGGTTAGGGTTAGGAATCAACTAGGGTTAGGAACAAATAGAGTTTGGGTTAGCGTTGGGGTTTAATTAAGGCTAGAGTTTAATTAGGGTTATCGTTCAATTAGCTTGGTTAGGGTTAAGGTGAGGGTTAGGGTTCTTGATTAGAGTTTAATTATGGTTAGAGTTAGTCTATGGTTCAATTAGGGTTAGGCTTAGCATTAGGGTTACACGATATAGGTTGGGGTAAAGGTTATGCTTAGAGTTGGGGTTAGGGTTAGGACTCAACTAGGGTTAGGAACATATAGGGTTTAGGTTAGGGTTGGGGTTCAATGAGGGCTAGAGTTTAATTAGGGCGAGTTCAATTAGGGCTAGAGTTTAATTATGGTTAGGGTTCAATTGGGGTTAGGGTTAGGGCTAAATTAGGGTTAAGGTTCAATTAGGATAAGTGTTCATTTAGGGTTATTGTTAGGGTTAAGATTGGGGTTAATAGTAGGGTTAGGGTTTACATTGGGGTTAACATTAGGGTTAAGGTTTAACATTAGGGTTATGTTTTAGGGTTAGGGTTAGGGTTAGGGTTAAATTTTAGATTGGGGTCAATGTTAGGGTTAGGGTTTAGATTGGGTTAGTGTTAGGGTCAGGATTGGGGTTAATGTTAGGGTTAGGGTTTGGGTTTAGGTTCAGATAGATTTAGGGTCATGGTTATGGTTAAGATTCAATTGGGGTTAGGGTTAGAATTCTAGGATAAATCTTGGGGTTACTGTTAGGATTAGGATTAAGGTTAGTTTAATATTACAATTCTAGGATAAATATTTGCATTAGTGTTAGAGTTATGGTTAAGGTTAGGTTAGGGGTAGGGTTTAATTGGGGTTAGGTTTAGTGTTCAATTAGCATTAGGGTTATGGTTCTACAATAAAGTTTTAGATCAAGTTCAATTAGGGTTAGGGTTAAGGTTAGGTTCTGGTTAGGATTCAATTAGGGTTAGGGTTTAGGTTCTAGGAGAAACCTACTGCTAACACTTACCTTAACACTAAACCCTAACTGTAACTATAACCCTAACCATAAGCCTAAACCCTAACCCTAACCATAATTATAAACCTAAATGCTAAACCCTAATCCTAAATGGTTAACCCTAAATCTAATGCTAACCCTAACCATGATATAAAATTTAACCCTAATGCTAACCCTAATTGTGATATAAATTGTAACCCTAAATTTTAACCCTAATCATAACCCTAATTATATTAATTTATTCAATGTATAACACTAAACCCTAATGCTAACTATAACCCTAATCATAAGTCTAAACACTAACCCTCACCATAATCGTAATCGTAAACCAAATCCTAACCCTAATGCTAATCTTACCCTTAATCCTAACCTTGACCCTAACCCTAACCCAAACCATAGCCTTGACCAAATATAAATCCTTACCCTACCCCTAATTATAATTCCAATCCAAACCTTAATAGTAATTCCAACCCTACCCTTAACACTAACCAAAGCCTTATTCCTAACCTGAAACCTGTTATAATTATAATCCAAACCCTAACCCTAACCATAATTCTACCCCTAACCCTAACATAATTCTCACACTAACTATGACCATAAACCCAACCTTAACACTAAACCCTAACCCTAATGCTAACCCTAACCATGATATAAACCCTAATCCTAAATGCTAACTCTAATCATAACCCTAAATTTATTAATTTATTCAATGTGTTACGCATGTACTAGCAAGCAATAACCTATATATAAAATACAGAGATGTATCTCCCTCAAAGCATGAAGGATAGAGGAATTATGTTAAGTGTTGTGCTTGCGGCCACGTCTGGCAAACATGTATGCAAATTGCAAAATGAAGAAGCATATACAAAGCTCATGAACTACTTGACAAGATGCGGCCTTACAAAATGGGATAACAGGATATAAGTAAATTATATTTGTTGAAGAGACTTTAGAAACCTTCGATCAAATGCAATTGGCAGTGTGTAAAGACATCTTCAAAGGAGGATCTGAGGTACATCGATTGCAGAATATACATAAAATGGTCTCTACCAAGTGAGTTTGTTGAATCAACCTTGGAAACTTTCAAACAAACTCTACTGGCAGGTATAAAACTAAGAAGTGCATTCTTTAAAGAAAATTGTAAAGAGAAACAAAGGTGGCTAAGAGCGATGAAAGGTTTTGTTTGCACTCATGAGTAACACGTGCTATCAGCTACAAGTGCAGATCCACAGATGACAAATCCCATGTCCATGCATCCAGGAACTTATTATCTCTCCAATAAAGGGTATCTTTTAATATTAGTTTCTAGGAATCACTTAAGAGATAGATGGTGGTAGTGGAGAATGCAACTTGGCAATCAACTTGATAATCTTCGAAGGGGAATCGGATATGCTTGGCTTGATCTATAGAAGTGTCTCTTATTGGGAAAACCATCAGTAACAGCTTATTATGAAGCTTAAAGAAGACATATGCAAGATCTCAAATCGATGGTTGATTCAACAACGCTAAAGTTAGGAAAGGAAGATTTCTTCCCTATTGACATAGATCTTTCGAAAACCTTGTTGTGCAGTGTTCCTTCTATAACAAGTAATGAAATTGAGAAGGGCATATTGTTGTGTGGTCTCACAATACACCCCAAGACTAAAAGACTTGGGGACCCAAGTGAAAAATAATAACTCTTATGGCAAGAGCTAGCTAGTTGAAAGATCATCGGAAGTGAAAAGTGAAGAGAAATATTTAATCAAAAAGTACTTAGTAATGTAAGTGTTTCGAGTACCGGATACCGAGAACTGGGAATGTTTGAAAAAGGCAAAGGGTAATGCAAATATGAGCAGAGTGTTCCGGTCCGATATTTGGAGTTTGGTAAGATGGAAGTCCGGTAAAACCAAAGTTCGGGAAAGTTCATGGGTAAAGTTGAATACCGGGTACCGGGTAGTGATGTAAAATGAAGTTTTAAAATCTTAAGGTTATCTAATGAGTCTGATAGTATGGTAACCTAGTATATATAGAAGATAATCATGCAAGGATTTGTAATATGCTAAGAAAACGTGTTATTTATGAGATTTGTGTACTAACACTAAATAATGGTTTTGTTTACATGAGATGTTTATAAATGTTTTCTTTTAAAGAGATTTAATGAGTGGAATTTGTGATTGCAGGAGATGCAGATTGTGATGCAAAGTTTGAGTATGGATTGTCATGAAAATCAAATTTGTGGATAGATCTGATGGTGTTGCCAAGTTCAATGATACACTTTAAAAGTTCATGCTGGAATAGAGTTCGTTGCAAAGATGTGTCAGATACCGAGAACCCAGGACTCTGGAGTTTAAGCATGCGGCAAAGAAGTGTACCCATTTTGGGGGGTTGTTCATTCCTGGAATGTTCAAACTGAGAATGAACCTGAAATTTAGGGGCGAAAATTCCACCTGATCACTCCGAATTTGTGGGAAGTTCCTACATTTTGTTTGAGCGGATTTCTTTGGTTCCAAGAAGGAATCCTGATCAATGATTAAAGATTAAAGCTTGAAGAGCTTCAATGTGCAATTGGAGTTGACCTTCGTTGACTTCAATTGTGATTCTCTTACCAGTCACTACATTCCACATGCCTTGATGTGATTTGTCCCTTGGATTTCCTCTCATGTATTTGTTTTATCCTATATGTGCCTTTTGTTCTATAAAAGGCCAGAGGATACCCTTTTTTTAAGTTAAGTTCAGAATTTGTGGATGTCAGAAGAGCCCTCTAAGTTTTGTTCCTTTTTCTTGTTTTATGAATCATTCCAATCTAAAAAATTGTATGCACATAGACATTAATCAATATCAGAACTAATTTGATAGCTACCTATCTCATGAATCTTTTGTAGTTGGTTTTGTTAGTTCAATCGAACGAGACTGTGCGCTGTACCATTTAAGGATGCATACAAAACCTACTCGATGTCCAAACTAAAACCCCTTTCTTTAAAATATCACATCATTTTATATGTAGTTTTGAAGTAATCTGGTGAAGTATAAAGCGGTTTGCTTTGATTTTGTTAATTCTTTGGGGTATGCATGGAGAATAACTGGGAGAAATTTTAATTTTTAATATTTTTATGCTTTGTTTTAGAATAGATGTTTAAATTCTTGAAAATGTTCCAAAAAATAGATGAATGAATGGATTATTGAAAATATTTCGTTTCCTATGAAATTATTGAATGCTTAATGCTAAATCTACATAAGTGATAGCACAAAAATTGTTGATTTTCATGATTTATATTATTTCAAATCTTTCAATTTCATGATGTTATTTTATGAATGAATTGGAAATCTTGTGTAAAACATTTATAATTCTTAACGAAACCAAAAATGACTATATTCCCTTTGAGATTAACAACAATATCACATCATACCCTAAATTGAACCTAGTATAGTCAAGACATGACTACCAGAGACTTGGGATTGAATTGAGTCAATATTTTCCTATTAAGACATATTCCCCTTTCAAATTGTCTTTGTTCCATACCTTTCAAGAAGGATAGGCTCTTTACAATTTGTCTGTGAAGAATTTATTCAACTTGTTACTGTGAGTGACATCATTGTCAACAAGAACTGGTGCTAGAAGGAGGGCTATTATATTATGATTTATATTAGTCACGAGTTTAAGAAGGAATCTTGTAAAGTGAAATTTAGTGCAAGATGGTATTTTAATATGGAAGTTGGGAAACTTTGAAAAAAAATTATCAAGAAATTATATCCTTTGAGTTTATTAACCTTTGGTATAGTTATCGAGTGTAGAATTCATGATACAACTGATCACGGTGAACTCGAGTGTGAATTTTTTTTAACTAGGATAAGTCTAGCCATATGTAAAGTGATTTTGGTAACATAAGAAGTTCTAATTGCTAGAAGAAAGGAATTGTTAACAAGAAAAATGTTCAACCCTAGTGGAATTGGAAATATTAAAAAATTAACTGATACATCAAAACGGTTTGAAAACTGCAATTATTATAAAGAAAATCCTAATGTTTTATAGGAAAATAGGCGAGAATTTTGAGATTCAGAGACATTGCATCAGAAATGAGGAAACGGTATTGATGAGTCATCATTCTCCTTATACATAGAAAACATAAATGAAGAGAAGGAGCAGGAAAATCAAGTGGGAGATGCGTGAATTTTGCTCCAAGTTGAAAATTCACAAGTTATAAAAGGAAAATTTCCTAATTTTATACAAAATATAGAGTATCAAGCTTTCACTTTTTCTCTCTCTAATAACAAAATAAATTGTGATATATCTTGGTCTATCAAAGTGCAAAGTGAAGATAGGACCAAAGACATGAGGATTTTCGGAGGAGGAGAAAGTAGAGAAATGGACACAATTGTTCATGGAAATGGACTAGAGCTAAAGGAAGGTAGAGTATGGTTGCGTCAGATGAATTGTGTGCACAATTAACCTTTAATGAGGTCATTTTCATATATATAAGCCACGTTATTGGTAAGTACGCTTTTGAATTTATGATTATTAAATGCAGAAAATTTAAAAGAATTCATTGTTACAGTAAAATATTTCAAATTTCTTTAAATGAATTTAAAGATAAACCTACTATAATTCATACCAAAATGACAATGGAAATAGTCATAGAAGTCAAAATAAGTTGCTAAGTTGTTAAGATTAATTGCTTGTTAGGTTAGTCGAGTTTGGGTAGTTAGGGTTAGTTTGCTTTTTGTAGGGTTTTATTTATTTTTGTTTTGTTTTTCTTTGTTGTCACTTTTCTTTTTCTTTTCTTTTTCACTTGGCCTTTGCATTAGCAAATTCTACTTACCTTATCTTACACATGAGAGTTAATTCAAACATTTGTAAAATTTAACTATCAATTGTGAAGTGATAAAACCATGCATAGTAAATACATGCTTTAAGATGTACTAAAAGCTATATATATGTGTATATCATGTATATACATGAGATATCAAAAATTATTGATTCAAAAAGATCAAAAATCCAAAAAGAGTGAGTCAAGGTGCAAATAGGAGTAGCCATTTAGTTGATATGGGATGCCTCATCTATCAGAGCTAAATACCCTATGTAGGTGAGTTCCCAGTGAACTTTAAAGTCATGGATATGGAGGTCAGTGAGGAAAGGCCAGGGTGGAACCACTTCCCCATGTTCCAAGAACCGAGGAATATCATTCGTGGAAGGAATTTTGATGGTTGGGTGTGCAACAGATAAAATAGTATCTAGATTCTCCAAATATTCAGGCCTTACTATTATATTGGCAGTAATGAAGTACATCTTCAATAGTAACTTGTTGGCATATGGCTTCTAGTGTTGTCATTTATGGCAACTGAATTTCATTATCGATCTACACTAAAGTATCTGACTATCTAGAAGACAGTGAAGAACAAGGTATCCGTGAAGTTGAATGCTAAGTAGTTTGCATTACCAATTTATCAGTTTTGGTTGTGGATCTCAGGAAAGTCGTTGGGTATATGAAATGTCTTATTCTCAAGTTTTGTGTTGTTGCATCAAGTGGTGTACGAGTTAGGAGATCTGGTTGCTCGATTTTTGTTCATCAATATATAAAGGCCGACTAAGTGAATGTTGGGTGTTGCAGATGTTTAAGGAAAAATTGTTTGAAGTATTTTTGTGTTGGAAATTTTGTTTTGGGTCC
Source organism: Sequoia sempervirens (assembly GCA_007258455.2). Classification (NCBI taxonomy): domain Eukaryota; kingdom Viridiplantae; phylum Streptophyta; class Pinopsida; order Cupressales; family Cupressaceae; genus Sequoia; species Sequoia sempervirens. The sequence goes on from VDFB02111815.1 coordinate 8,832, forward strand.
TAACTATGCTATGGCTGACTTTGGTGGATACAGCATTAAATATTGTTCATGATTTGAGCCGACAGTTGGAAGATATTTTCTACTCTATTGAAGCCGACATATAGCAAAAATTCTTGGTAGCAAATTCATTTTGTGTGTGTGTGGTGTCTGATATGTGTTGATGTGTGCTAATATCAAAAGAGCGCTTGAACAATTTTTCATTTGTGCAGAGAGGATTTTTTGTGAAGCTAATTAAGGCGTAGCACGCGAATCAAACAAAGGGTCTAGAATCTAGAATCTATGAGCCTAACTAACTATAATCAGGCATTTGTAGATGCTATCTTCTTAGTTCAAATTTTTGTTGTAATCCAAATATTTTATAAGGCGTGGAGTCTTCTCATTTTTGGAGCATTGGAGCTCTAGGTGGAGTCTTCCCATTTTGAGCATGAGCTCTAGGTGTGTGCTTGAATGCAAGTGCATTCCCATTTTGTAAAACACTTATATTTTGAGTACTCAAAATTTGTGGATTGACCTCCACGTGGTTTTTCCCTTAACAGGGTTTCAACATAAAAATCCTTGTGTTATGGTGTTGTGGCTTATTGTTCTATGTTCATGCATATTTCTTTTGATTGAATGTCTTAGACACTTGAGAGAACAGATTAATAATGTTAAAAATTGCACAACATTGATTCACCCCCCTTCTTAGTGTTCTTGAGTCCAACAATTGGTATCAGAGCTAAGTTCCTTGAAGAAGTTTAACAGCTTGAGGTGGATCTTGGAATGTAATGGACTCTAGTAGTCTTCAACAGCTTTTGGTGGCACTTGATGATCTTGATCAGTCTAAAGCAAAGTCTAGGAATTGAGAAAAATCTTAAGGATGCTGAGAAATTCATTCGAGAAGTTGAAGGATCAGATTATTAAGTCTAGAGAAAAGAGAAAGGATCTCTATGATAAGATTAAGTAGAAAGAAAGCAAAAACATGGATGATGTTCACCTAAATCAAACCTTGAAGGAAATAACTGAAGAATGTGAAAAGTTTGCTGGAGACAATGCTACACTAAAGCATGAGATGGAATCTATGGAAATGAAGATGACTAAGGAAATTGAAGAAAGAAAGAAGAATGAGGAAAATATTGCCCAGTCCCTAAAAGAGAGATCTAATGAATGTAGCAGAATTAATGGAGAATTCATTCAGTTAGAGATTGAACTGAAGCAATCTAGAAACAATGAAGAAGAGCTTGAAAAACAAATTATTATTCTCAAGGATGAACTTACTACTACAAATGAATACAAGGAGAAGTTCAAGATTAGCTCTGTGAAGCTTGATGAGCTGACTTAAGGACAAAAGAATGCAAATGATAAGCAAGGTCTTGGTTATGAGAAAGGAGAAAGTTCTGAATCTGGACAAAGGAATTTTAGGCAAGGTAATCAAATGAACAAAGCAAAAAGGCTTCCGGTAAGACAACCTAATCCTCAAAATTTTAATGGATATTGTTTTGCTCACAATAAATTTGGTCATATGGCTACTCAATATAGAAGTAAAATTAAATCTAGTGATTCATCTTTTTCTGATTAGTGTTTCAATTGCAATAAGTTAGGTCACAAGTCAATTGAATGTAAAAATGTGTCAAACAACTTTGTTAATAGGAGTGTTGGATGTTATACCTGTGGAAGATTTGGGCATATTGCTAACTAGTGCAGATCGAGAAGAAATCAATGGAGTGACTGGTTAGAACAAGGAAATGTTGTGTGTTTCAATTGCAACAAATATGGTCACATTGCAAGATTCTGCAGAAACAAGATTATGGATAGAAGAGGTCTGGTATACAAAGGAAAAAATATGCAGAAAGATGATAAAGGAAAAGGGAAAGTAACTATGGGTGAAATAAGAGATCAGATGAAGAAGAAATGGGTGAAGAAGTGTCCCTCTGTTGTAGGAAATGAGATAGCACCAAAACCCGCTTTTGGTAATTCCTCCCGAGATTATTTCCAGGCCTTTCGCCTAGGAGGAGCTGTTAAGGAGATCTTTCAAACCCCCTTATGGTAATTAACATCGAGATGTGGATGAGTGCAGTGGTTGCATTGATGATCTACATATGTTTTTGGAATAGTTGGAAAGGATTTTATGCTAAGTCGAAGATCTGCAGAAGATTTATCTCTAACAGATTGAGAAAACAGGGTATCCAGATAAGATAGGGGAAAATAATTTGTTACAACAAAAGCTAGGCGTGCGAGTTATAAAGAGAAAGTTGAAATCCTCATTTTCCACCTTGTGTTGAAGAAAAGAAGGAGAGCACTCTGCATTATAATTTCAAAAGTGTGAAGAGAATTCAGCGGCGAAACCCTAATCCATCAAGTACTTCTATTATATTGAGAAATTTTAATTTGGAGTGCAGTTGAAGAACTTCTTTGGTATTTTTGAGACATGTGTATAGAAGGGAAAATGGAGAAAATTAAAGGGATGATAAAATTAGACGAATATAGCAGTGAGTAGATTAGAGCTGAAAGAAACATGTTGTCACACGATGAATTGAAATGGTTGAAAGAGGAAAAACATAAAAGCTTGAATATTTGGAGTGAATTCCCCTATTTCGGAAACACATAAATTGTTGAGTTTATTTTGGACATATTGAATGATGACATTCTAAGTCTGGATAAACCCTATCATATCTCGAAAGAAGCAATTGCAGTTGTAATTGAGTTATGAAAAGCTAGGGATGTGCCGAGGAAGAAGTCAATTCACAATAAAGAAGTTGAAACCCTAACTAGAGTAACTGGAGATCAAAGGGAATTGATAATATCCATAATCAAAGATTCAGTGACAAGGTACATTACGCATGGAATATCCTACAAAATCTTTTTCAAAAACAGAGAAGGTACAACTTCGGAAAGTGTTGTTTACATTTCACACAAGATGATAATGGAAGATCAGGATTTTGATCTTTGTTGATTACTGAAAGATCAATTGATGGAGAAAATGCAATTGACAAAGGAGACAAGTCACCCCTTCAGGTTTGGTACTTTGGTTATATGCCTTGTGATGTATTTTCTGAATTGCTTACCCTTGAATAATATTGTAATATGGGAAGAAAGTGAACCAGTTTGCAAGCAAATTTACATATACTCTAAAAAATTGGAAAACTGTGATCAAGAGTATGAAAGTTTCTTTAAGGGTCTGTTAAGGAAGTTTGGATCAACCGGTGTTTCCATTCCAGTAAGAGGACTTGAATTTGGTTCCTCCTTAAGCGAGATGGAGAGAAAGAAGAGAAGAGAAAAATAAATTGATGTCTGTACACCACCAACATCCAAGACTTCAAAAGTTGAAGGGAAAGGAAAAGAACAAGTAATTGTGGACCTACCAGATGAGGAATCTGATAAGGAATTTGAGGAAACCCTAGGAAAAGAACTAGAAATAGCTAAACCAAAACAAGAAAAGGCAAAGACAGAAGGAAGTTCAAAGGAGAAGGTGATCTAACCAAGGAAGAGTTATTGTAGCTTATCCATGAGGAAGATGGAATGTAGAAAATTGTGAATATATGGTCTATTAGACCTTCATATGAGCTGGACATGATCTTAAGTGTACTAAGTGATCATCTTGTGCACAATCATATCAAACTCGAGAGTTTGTAGAATAAGTTTGTAGGAGAGATGATTGAATGTATCAAGGAAATCATGCACTCTAAGTCTTAGAAAAAGGAAGAAGAAGTGATCCTAAACTTGAAGAAGTAATATAGATTATAACTTACTAAGCTAAAAAAGTAAATGAGTGAACTAAGGCAATCTATAAGCACAACAAACAACATTTATAACTATTGTCTTTGATGGCCTCATGCAATCAACAAACTTACAAAGGGAAGCTGGAACAAATTGAAACAAAGTTGAACAGTATTGGACAAAACTTTAACATGTCTCAGGATCATGATGGTGCAATCAAGAAAAGGATTCAGGAATTATAGACAGAGCATACAAATGTTTAGAACAGTAAGAACATGATTGTTGACACCTTTCAGAAAGTGAAGTATATAACTAAATGCAAGCTGGAACAATTGATTGAGTTACTAAGGAATGGAGAAGTATTGGAAGATATCTTTACCATTCCGGAATCCCTCATCAAGATTATCAACTAGACATCTAAAAACAATAGCATGATCATAATCTCTAGGATTGCAATGGAAGCATGGAAGAAATTTCTTCCAGAGATCTTGGAAAAGTACAAAATAATCTTCAAATAGCAGCTATATTTCTTCAAGTTTTTGCTTAAGTAAGTTTTTGGTTACACTTCATACGGGGAGAGAGAAATATTTTATTATCTTTTTGTCATTGATGTCAAAGGGGGAGAGAGAGCAGTGAAAAATGCCTTATTAAACTTAAGGGGAGTTTTGTTGAGTCTTTTCAACTATGGCATTTTGAAGTTTTGAAGGTTTCAAAACTTAGTCATTTTTCACTAAGTGTTGCCATCAATGCCAAAGGGGGAGATTGTTGGCATATGGCTTCTAGTGTTGTCATTGATGGAAACTAAAGTCATTGATCCAATCCGCACTACATTATCTGACTATACTAGAAGAAAAAGTGAAGAACAAGGTATCCGACTGAAGTTGAATTTGTCAAGTAGTTTTCATTACTGGCTTATCAGTTTTGGTTGTGGATCTCAAGGAAAGTTGTTAGGTATATGAAATGTCTTATTACATGGATTTTTGTGTTGTCGCAGTGAGTGGTGTACGAGTTAGGAGATCTGCAGCGAGTGGTGTAATGAAGCTAGAGATACAATAACAACGTGGGTAGGAGATAATGTGAGAATCCCATATGGACATGGGTACATTAATTTTCTTCATATGCTCCAGTATATTGAAAGATGTAGTAGGTTTAACTTGACCTTTGGGAGGAATAACATCACCTTTAATTGAAGGCACCTGGGCTGATAAATCAGACTGTTGTTTGCCTACCAAAGGCTGACCCCTTGGTAGCATTCGGATCTGGTCAGCTTTTGACGGGCCAGGAGCATTCTGATTCTGGTTCGGCCCTTGTTTTGATTGAGTCTAAATTGTATTAGGTTGATGTCCTTCATCTATTGCCCTCTTCTTACTACGTGTATTGTCTGCAATTGAAGAATTAGCGTGGATCACTCCACAAAATTCTTCCCCTTGCCAGTTTAGGAATGTAGACTCATGTGCCTGTTGCTCTTGCTGCTGTACTTCAGTTGCTACAGGCACACTAGACTATATTGCTGAAATGATTTGAACCATCAAGGCTTGGTTAAGCAACCCATTTACATAGGTGCCCTGATTATGGGGTTGACTACTCAGAAATCACCACTCATAATCTTGAACTAAGTTTTTTTAGACAGGTGCAAGCTCTTTGGAAGTGCTTGTAGTGTTGGAGTCATAAGCTTGATGTGGCCTTGGGTTAGGAGAAAACTTTTGGCCTTGATTATAAGGTTGATAAGGTGGTCTATTGGTCTAATTTTGTTGGTAATTAGATTGAAATGAGGGCTGATAAGGCTTAAAACCTTGATTTTGCTATTTTTTTAGATTAACCATCTCATTGCCAAAGGTCGTCAGAAGGCCTTTAATCTCTTGCAGTTCGTTAGACTGAACTGGAAATGCATTTAATTGACCATTAGGCTGGGTATCAGGTGCTGGCAATGCTGGTGCACTTGGAATAACAACCAAAGGAGGTAACTGCATAGGGGTTGGAGGTTGAAAAGTGGGAAATATTGGCATAGGTGGTCTTGGGGAAATTTTACCAACCTATATGAGGCTGTTTTCAGCTCTAACAACTACACCATATGCTGCAGGAAGTGTATCACCTCCCATTGATTGAATCAATATCACTATTTAAAGCTCTTAAATAGTATAAAAGGAATGATTAGTAGTAGGCCTTACCATTTGTGGAATTCTATCCCACATCCTCTGGAAACGGTGATTGAAATCTGACATAACTTCATGTGAAGCTCTTTTAATTGTAGACAACTACTCCACCAATGACAGGTGATCAGATTTGTCTTCAAAAAAATTGCACAACTAGCTACCTAACTCATCCCATGTTGCTATGGAGTTGATAGGAAAGCCTCTAAACCATTGTAGGGCTTTTCCTTTAAATGACGTTGCTAATAATCTGAGTGCAACATTTTCTTCAATCACATGGTGAACAACACACAGGTTAGCAACATCTTTTATATGCTCTGTTGGGGTGGTATGATCCTTGCCATGAAAATATGACAGACTTTTTAAGGTAGCGAAAGGAATTTCGTCATGCTGAGTCAGATTCAGTGGGCTGCCTTGGTTAAAAGCAACAAATGGCTAATTTCTCGCTGCTGGAATTAGTTATTGGGATATTCTTAACAATAACAACAAGAATGGCAGTATGGCTTCTCATAGAAGGATTCGACTTGGATCTTCTAAAATAAACAACTATCTTTTGAACCTTCTGGATTTCCCTCCCCCTTCTTCTAGGCGGGGACAACTGCAAATACTCAAAAACAGGTGAGTTACTCCTAGTCTGCACTCTTCTCATGAGTAGCAATGCACTGGAATTGCTAAATCTTAGCTCGGAGTTGCCAAGTATGTTAAAATTTGTCTCTTAAAGACTATAATTTCTGCTGTACATACCAAACATCAGTATGATAATTTTGGTTTAAGACTGAAAAACAATTCTTAGTCCCACCGAGCGTGCCAAAAACTATTGTCAAATAAGGTTTACACCCTTGCTATGCTATGAACTATAGCAACCTATTAACACATGGGAACACTTCGAGGTTGTGGGTGACCTGGGAATGAAGTGAACCTCCAGATTATGGGTTGGTTCCCCTTAAGATAACCTGAGAAAAACTAAAGAACAATAGGGAAAAGAGTAGGAAGGATATACTTGAAATTTAAAGCCTATCCCTAATAGGTGATACACCAAAGGTAAAAATATGT
>VDFB02111816.1:0-24175 GCA_007258455.2 Sequoia sempervirens
TGGCAGTACCATGCTACCTTGACTTGGGATTGAAGGGAAACTAGTTTGGAAACCTGAGAGTGCCATTGTTGCTGATAAGAAAGAAGGAATCAAACATTATTTTTGATAAACACTTCATTTCTGGAGTAAACTTGTGAGTTAATTTGTACTAAGATTAGTTATTAATAAACAACTTGTTTCTCTCAATGAAAATTCGTATTTCAGTCCGTTAATGTGTTATGTTGCTGTTTATTTCCATTTAATTTGTGAATGCTATAAGTGCCTCATTAAACTCAAACACCATATCGAAGTCATAAGGGATTGGAACTAAAACACCAAACGGAGGTATAAGGAGATGCATGACAACTGTTTGATGAAATACCTACAACTGTGAGTGGTGATGTTTGAGAAAAGAAAAAAATACCAGGGGGCAGATTAGGGGTATCCATTACAATCGAAATCACATTTGGACTCCTTGGTGTACAATGACTGATGTAGGACCATCTAGGGGTACTGGCAATCTTGCATCACCAAAAATATTGCTAATTTATTTTTCTTGTTTTCAATAAATATTTTAATTTGCAATAATGTGATTTTCCCTTGTGATATGTAAATGCAATTTTTGGAGGAAATATGCTGAGGTAAATGTTTCCAAGGTATTTGAATGCTGAAATATTCCTTTTGGGCGTCCATTTCTTGGTGGGGACAACTTGGCATTCATGTATTTGAATTTTCAATTGCATGCCATTGCATGTTTGTGCCACAAGTTTTTCATGTTGTTGCATGTCTGTATTTGGAGCCGTCGGGGCCACCGAAGATCAATGAAGATGCAAGAATTGACCAAATTTGATTGGCCATGGTTTACAAGCCCATGTGAAGGCCATGTGAGAATTGAGTAATTTTATTATTTTTATGATTATTTCTCCAAATCGAGCGTGGGTTTTCCAAGGAGGTGTTTTCCTTGTGGTTTTGGAAAACCATAGTGGTTTTCTCATTCTATAACTTCTATATTATGATGCCTTGTCATTTGGGGAGAGGGATTTGGGATTTTTTGTAGATGAGATGGGGAGATGTTACCGAATTGAAGAGAGGATTTGAAGACTCCACTGTTGTAAATTTCTATTTGCATAGAAGCCCATGTTTTAGGGAGCTAGTGAGCTCCACATTTTGGGAGATAGTGAGCTAATGAAGTTTGTGTGAAGGAAGCTTAAGAGATTCAGCTCAAAGAAGGTTGAAAGAGACCAAGAAGGCATTTTTGTTGTAGGTTTGAAGGTGTACTACAATAGCAAGAAGATTTATGATTTCATGGTTTGTTTGCAACAGTTATTTCTAATGATGAATGCAGGTTGAAGGAGCTAGAATGTTATGAAAGAAGTTGGATTGAAGGAGATCAATTTGGGATTAATCATTGTTGTTTTGTATCAGTAATATTTAAAATTTGTAATGATTTTCATCAGCCCATATGGCTGCACAACCATTAGTTTCTATTATGCTATGTAATTCTTGAATTTCTAGGAGATTTTGAATGAACAAAGAAGAACACTTCTTGCAAATTTTTGTTTTGTTTCAAACCATTTCTTAGTTACATTTTTAGATTGTTGTATATGAATGAGGGTTGGTTTCTTACTTCATTAGTGGTATCAAAGTGGGAGTTCCTAAGTGTGCAGGCAAAAGCGTCCATGTGAGGCAGTTTGCACTAGGACCTGTGGTGGTGTGTGTGATTTGCGTGTAGACAAATCATCGAACATGAGGCAATCTATACTAGAGATGATTGTTGGAATATTTTGTCATTGATGTCAAGGTTGAGCAAGTTGCTTGTGTGCTTGAGCCGCTTGGGCTACCTGCCTGTGTGTTCAGCTGCCTAGTTGTATGCTTGAGTTGCCTGTGTGTTTGTTTGAGCTGGTTGGATGTTTGGTTGAGTTGCTTGAGCTCTCTACTTGCTTGGTTGAGCAGCTTGTGCTCCTTGGTTGCCTACTTGACCTGCCTGGATGTCTGCTTGACCTACCTATGTATCTGTTTGAGCAATGTGTGTGTCTGCATCAGCTTCCTTGGTGCCTACTTGTCAGCTAGTTGAAAAGTCTTTGCAAGACAAAGAATCAAAATTTTAAATGTTATCAACCTTCTTATTGATGGTTTTTAAGGATGCGATTTTTATTGAAGATAGAGTTTCAAAAGTCAATAATCAATCGATTACTTCTTTATGGAGGTGGCTATACTATTTTATTGTGGGGCTTATCTAAACAAAATATTATTTGTGTCGATGCTTTTAAAACTGGCGACTTTTAACTTTGAAACGGCTCTCATAAAAACTCCAGTCACCTTAGGCGACGGTTTCTAATTCTGGGCAATGTGTATGCTGAGAGGTCGTTTTCGCAAAAGATATATTTAGTATTCTTTCAAAAAAATTTAATGGTTGGTTTTCTGAAGACAGCAATAATACTTTGTGAAACGGCTTTGAATTAGAAAGGCATTTTTATCAAGCCTTACCTATTATTCAATGGTGGCTATTTTTGGAAGTATTCAACATGATTGGTTGTGTGAAGGCTGCATGCAATTAGCATAAAAGGCAGAATAAATGATATTAATTATGTCTGCATCGTTTTATTCTGGAGCAATATTTTTATTCTGGAGGAATAGTCTATTTTGAAGAAGACGACTTCATTGTGAAGTGGTTGTTTTTTTTAAATTCTAGCAATACATTTTATTAGGGATGCTTTTCATGTTTTAATTATTGAGAGGAGTTGGGAGTTAATTAAGGTGGTTGACATCACAGATTTATTTTTTGATATCAATGATTTATTTTCTAACGCCTTCTTCACTAGTGTCTACAGCTTGAGTATGTAATGGTATCTTCATACTAAAGATGTCTTCAAATATAGTATGAGGCGGAGAATATATTAAAAAAAGGGGAATACGTATGTTGTAGCTTGAGTATTGTGATATCGACATCCTTTTCATGGTTTTCATCATTAAAATTTTATGTATGGGAGTTATGCCATTTTTAATATGAGAATCATCTGACGGAAATATCTATTGACGAGGTTTCAGAAAATTTATAAACTGGGAGGCTTCTTTTTGCATCGGTTACATATTCTCCATTTTTTGAAGAAAATATACAGCAGGATTTACAAGGATCGGGTAGCTTCTGTCAATTTGATATGCTCTAAATATTGTCGATTTTTATTGGAGGCAGGAAGCTAGCAATTTCTCCATGTTATGCCTTTATTAGTGTGTGTTGATGTGTTTTCTTCAGGGGAGTAAATATTTGGCAGAGGCATGGTGTCTTTATTGGTGCTAGGTGAAGCATATTGTGAGTGGCTTTATGCGTGAGGGGTTGAATTGTTGTATTCATTCAGTAATGTTTATGGTGGAATAAGTGCAACTTATGAAGTAATGGCGTTGACTATATGCAAGTTTATGTTCTTTTTATGTTAAGAATCAGTGAGGCTAGATTATTGACCATGCTTTTTGAGATGATTTTGTTGATATTCTGGAGTTGTTTCGCCATGGGTGAAGTCATGAGTCTACAAAGTATGGCGTAAATAATATATGAGATATCTACTCCTGATGAAAGAAAGTGTGTGTGTGTGTGTGTGTGTGTTTGCTACTGAAAAGGCATAATAAGGATACTGTTGGACTTATGTGTTGATTGCAGTCAAATTGTGTGAAGATGCTATCACATTTTTTGTGTGTGCCAATGGGTTCATTTTATTGTGATTGATTTGGTGCTGGAGATGGTTTTTGAGAGAGAAGATTGCAAAGCACTTTGTTTTTATTCATATAGTGCTCCTGAAGTATGTTGATGCAAATACTTGTGTGAGCTTTGATTCTTATGCTATTGTTGAATCGTGTTTTGGAGGTTGCGTTGATCATTGGCTATGTGTATTAGGCAGAATTTAGAGTTTCCGCATGTGTTAAGGATCATCTTGTGAAGGACATTGGTGTGCAGTCAAAGATGTTTGTCTTCTCAATATTATCTATTATTATTTGATAAAAGTTCGTCTTTTGTGAAGTCTTAAAATTTGAGAATGAAGGATAAAAGTGATTTGAATTGACTTTCAGTGTTTTGCTCTTTTTCTGTGAAATACCATTCTAAGGTCTCATAAATTCATGAATCTAGGCATATCAGTGGATAGAGTTTCAAGACATGTTGAACATCAGAATATGTTGAACATATGCATGAAGACCTGGATGAAGAAGGGGGTTTTCAATTTGAGTGTGGAGTAGGTGAACTCAGGGGTGCAAGATAAAGGACATGGTATTTCAGTTTTTGATTCAGGACAATGTGTATGTATTTGAGCACCTCAGTTCATGTGAAGGCATTACTTAAAATCAGTGGTTTGCAGATTTGTATTTAAAGTCTGGAGTTGGTGCTTCAGCCACTAGAGTTGGTGCTTCGGTGTTTTTGGAATTGGTGCTTTGAAGGAGAGTTGGTGCCCTTAGTGGGTTGGTGCTCACTAAATGTAGTCTAGGGTTGATGCTTCAACCACTGGAGTTGGTGTTTCAGTGTATTCAGAGTTGGTGCTTCGAAGGAGAGTTGGTGCTCTCCATGGGTTGGTGCTCACTATATGTAATCAGGGTTGGTGCCCTTTGGAGATAAATAAAGCCAATATTTTTCCATGGTTTTTACCCGAAAGGGTTTTCCATGTAATCCTGATGTTTATCTTGTTAATGGTGTTTGTTGATGCTCTTAATGTTCTAATTTATGATTTACTTGAATAATTTGGTTTAAAGTTTTTAAAAAGTTTTGAAATACGTATTCACCTCCCCCCCCCCTCCCTCTCAGTATTTCCTGTGTGCTCTTAAGGGTCTTGGTGAAATGGTTGAAGATAGTGTTGTTATTCAGAAAATCTTAAGGTCCTTACCATTAAGATTTGATTCAAAGATTTCTGCTATAGAGGAGATGGCTGATCTTGACCAAATATCAATTGACAAGCTTCATGGTATATTGACAGCTTATGAGATGAGAATGAATACTGAATCTTCATCAAATAAAAGAGACAACTTTCAAAGCATCAAAGAAAGGCAAACAAAAAGAACAAGTATCAAGTGATAGTTCGGATGATAATTTTGATTCAGAAGAAGATTATTTCACGCGAAAGTTGAAGAAGGGTTCCGGTAAATACAAAGGCAAGTTTCCTTTTAAATGTTTCAATTGTGGAAAGATAAGGTTACTATGCTTCTGAATATATAGAAAGAACAGGACCAACAAAGCTTGCAAGGTGAGAGATACTTTATGCTTTTAATTGATGACTACTCACGTATGACTTGGGTGGCCTTTTTGAAGGAAAAATCAGAAACATTGGAGAAGTTCAAAGCTTTTAAAGCTTTGGTTGAAAATGAGAAGGGATTGAAAATCAAATGCTTGCGATCAAATAATGGAGGTGAGTTTACCTCTAATGATTTTGTAAGTTTTTATGAAAAATCTGGTATCAAAAGACAATTTCCAGCTGCTAGGACACCTCAACAGAATGGGGTGGTTAAGAGGAAAAACAGGTCAATTCAGGAAATGGCTTGAAGCATGATGAATGAATCTAAGGTAAGTGATTGTTTTTGGAAAGAAGTTGTTCATACAACTGTCTATATTCGGAATAGAAGTTTGGTAAGGGAAAAGCACAAGAAGTCACCATATGAACTATGGAATGGTAATGTCCCCTTCTGACATGATCTCTTTCCGGTGACCGTTGGCCTATTACGGAGACCCGAAGTAGGCTGCTCTTGAAGGGGTAAAATTAGGGTTTCTATTTTTTAAGGATGTCTTTGCTTTCCGAGGTTAGTTGGATTCAATGGCGGATTCTGGGTTTGAGAGAGCTTGGTGGTATGTTCATTTCGGCATTCCGAGCATTTTCTCGGAATTTACTATTTTTAGTAAATTCTATTTTTGGCAGTTTTACAGGTTGGGTTGAGCATGGTTGACTTCCTACTTCAGTTTGATCAGTTGGCTTGCTCATTTATGGCTTCGGGGCACAATTGGAGAGATAAGTTGAGCTATTTAATTAAAAGTCACGTTTTAATGTTATATTTTAACGTTGACCCCTTGGCCTAGTCTATTGACTTTATGTTGTTTTGAAAAGTGGTCTTTTTGAGGGTGGCGCCTTCATTAAAGATTATTTTATATTTTATATTTTACCCAAAGTCAAATCAAGCTATAAAGTGGACGCATTTATTAAAGTATTGATTTTATTTAAAAAGTCAATATTGAGCTTGAAGGAAATGGACGCCATCTTTGCAAGAGATTAGGGTTTTTGACTTGAAGAGGAGTTTAGGGTTTCGAGAAGTCAACGAGAAATTATAAAAGGAAGACTTTGATCATCATTTGGGGATCTTTTATCTACAGGAATGTTATGCTGCCGGATTGGCTTTGGGATTGCTTCGAGGAATGAAGGCCTCCTAGCTTGGGCATTGCTTCTCGCTTGAAAGATAGCGACTAGTGGTGAGATAGTGTAGTTTGAATGTTTTATTGTGAGATTTCTGCATTTTAGTCTTTGTGAGGATATGTAAATCAGTTTTATGCATATTAGTGGTTTTCTGGAGTTGCACATTCATTGTAGCAGATTGATGTTTTTAATCATAAGTCATAAAATACACAAAGAGTCGTTCTGGGTATTGTCTCATTGGTTTTCTCTGTTGGAAGCGACACTTCATGAATATTTGCAGATTTTAATATGAAGCGTATGATTTTATAAAGCAAATCCGTCATTCCTTGTAGGGCGCACTTTCTGGAGTGCCTCGGGATCCGTGTCATTAATTAATAACCATTTTTAGATGCCATTTCTTATTACTAAGTTAGGCGCCATCATTTTGAGGGTCTATTGCATTAGATTTGAGATCATTTGGGTGAGAAATGAGAGAGATATGAGCATATGAGTGAATTCCTAGGTTGCTGGTTTTTAATTTAAAAGTGCAGATTTGTGGAAAAACAGAATTATTATTTGATCATTGAGAGATTTATTGAACTGGCATCTCTAATCAAGCCACGGAGAGTTCTTATATGATGTAATGCTAATCTTTCAAATTCCTATGCTCTTGGCAAGCGAATTCTCTATCATTTTGTAAGCTGACAGTAGTACTGACAGCAGTTCTTTCATCTTGCTTAATCATGTTTTGTAATGCTCATATTTACATTTTGTAATTGCAATTGTATTTCTTTATCTCCGCCCTATGGTAGCTCCTTACCCACTCTGGGTTAGAAAGCACATTCTGGGTGTCGAGTACTTTCAGCATTATAGTTATTTCTTTCAAGCATTGTAATTTCTGTTATCTCCGCCATATGGTCGCCTCATTTCCGTATTGGAGTGAGTAGCACATACTTGGTGTCGAGTGTGCTTTCAGTACATTAGATTCAGGGATCCTCTGACCATATGCTCGCCATCATCGGCGCCATTCTTGGTTAGAGTTCTTGCATAAGCATTTTGATTTAGATCCTCTGACCAATGCTCACACCTTGCCCACATCGGGATCCTGGTGTACATTCTGGTTAGAGTTGCTTCAACACGTTTTGGTTTAGCTGCTAACCTTAACGGGTGCATTGGTTTGTAATCTGCAATTTGAAAAAGTAAAAAATTTGGCTCGGAATAAAACAACAACTATTAAGCATTTTAAGATTTTTGGCAGCCCTTGTTATATTAAAAATTCATGAGATTGTTAACCCCTCAAAGAAATTGCAAAGTTGTGATGATAGCTTGCAGGATGATCAGGCTGAAAATGCTAATCAGCAAAGTTCTTCCATTACACAAGTTGGGACAGCAAGCAACAATGCTGGAAATGCCCCTGATGACAGTCAAAATGAAGGAGTTGGAACAATTCCAGAGGATGGAACTGCAGAAACTCATAGTAATGAAACCTCTATCAAGACTTCTCTCAAGAATACATCAAGATTTGTTGAAAACAACCATCCTATCAATCAGATTATGCAATAGGGCAGACTTAGATCATCAAGAAGGAATGTTAATTACTATGAAGATGATGATATTTCACTGTTGTCCATGATTGAACCTAAAACTTTTGAAGAGGCAGCAAAAGACAAATCATGGGTAGCTGCTATGAAGGAAGAGTTAGATCAAATTCAAAAGAGTGAAACTTGGAAACTTGTCCCAAGGCTTAAGGACAAGAATGTGATTGGCACAAAGTGGGTTTTCAGGAACAAATTGAATGAGGATGGTCAAGTGGTGAGAAACAAGGCAAGGTTAGTGTGTAAGGGTTACACTCAGGTTGAAAGTATAGATTTTGATGAAACCTTTGCACCTGTTGCTAGATTAGAGGCAATTAGATTGTTTCTAGCTTTTACCTCCTTTAAAGGTTTTAAAGTTTTTCAAATGGATGTTAAATCTGTCTTTTTAAATGGTGATTTAAATGAAGAGGTCTATGTAGAACAGCCCGATGGTTTTATTTTGTCAAAGAATCAAGATTTTGTGTGCAAGCTAAAAAAGGCACTGTATGGCCTAAAATAAGCACCCCGTGCTTGGTATGATAGACTGAATAGTTATTCGCTACAGCAAGGGTTTAGGAGAAGTATTGCGGACAGCAACCTGTATATCAAAGAGGAAGGTAAAAACATGCTGATTGTAGTTGTTTATGTTGATGATCTAATTTTTGGTAGTGATTGTGAGTAGATGCGTAAAAATTTTGCTACCAACATAAAGATGGAATTTGAAATGTCTATGTTGGGGGAGTTATCTTTTTTTCTTGGGCTGCAAATTCTTCAAACTAAGGAAGGTATCTTTATTTCCCAAACTAAATGCATTAGAGAGATGCTGAAAAGGTTTAAAATGGAAGATTGTACTCCTGTAAGTACTCCAATAGTAACAAGCTACAAACATAGTAAAGATGATGAGTCTTTAGATGCTAATCAAACACTTTACAGGTCTATGATAGAAAGTTTGTTATATGTAACAGCTACTAGGCCTGATATAATGCAAGCTATAGGCTATGTTGCAAGGTTTCAAGCTGCCCCTAAGGAAACACATGTTCATGCAATTAAAAGAATTTTTAAATATCTCAAAGGAACTATGGATTATGGTCTTTGGTATCCTAGTGGAAGAGATTTCACATTAACAACTTTTACAGATGCAAATTGGGGTGGCTCTGTTGATGATAGGAAGAGCACGAGTGGAGGTGCTTTCTTCCTTGGGAAGTGTCTAGTTTCATGGCACAATAAAAAGCAAGCCTTTGTTTCTCTTTCAACTGCTTAAGCGGAATATATAGCAATGGTGTCCTGTTGCACACAGGTTCTTTGGATGAAGCAAACTTTGAAAGATTTCAAGGTAGATTTCATTCATCCCATTTCTATTTATTGTGACAACACGAGTACTATCAACATATCTAAAAATTCCATTTTGCACTCTAGAACTAAGCATGTTCCAATCAAATATCATTTCTTGCGTGAACAAGTCAATGATTTGCAGGTAAAGCTTGAATATGTTTCTACTAAGGATTAGCTTGCAGATGTTTTTACTAAGCCCTTGCCCAAAGACACTTTTGAAAGGTTAAGACAACAGTTAGGAGTGGTTTCACTCCATCATTGAAGGGTTGTATTACTCAAGGGGAGTATTTATTGTATTATTCTATAACCCTCTCTTGTGTTTGCTGACTTCCTAACGTGGTGTATCAGTTTTTGGTTATATTGCTGCCTTGTTTCAGTCATTGATGTCAAAGGGTGAACAGGATTTCAAAGGGAGAAGCTCTATTCTTTTGGTGTCTAATGGTGTTGGTGTTGCCATCAATGAAAAAAAAGGGGGAGATTATTGAAATTTTTAGTCATTGATGTCAAACCGGTTTAGATTGATGGAGGATTACTCAAAGTAACATTGAGTTTTTTTGTTGTTGATTATTCATCAGATTTCAACTGGACCTACTTGAGCTGCTTAACCTACTTGACCTGCTTGACCTACTTGACCTACTTGACCTGCTTAAGCTAGCCGCTAGCCTACTTGTCATCTATTGTGCCAAATCATCCTTACTTTATCAAGCTGCTTGAATAGTTCAAACATTTGTGCCAAATCAGCATTTTGGTCAGTATGTGGTCAGTTCTTCTTGGCACGATTTATTTCTTTTGTGGTGGCACTCATGGGGAGGCTTTATCAAAACTATAAGATATGTTTTTATGCCCGATAAAATTGTATTGTTGGCAGCCTATTTTAAAACTATCTAGCAGAGATAATAAAACCGATTATATACAATTGTTGCAAGGTGGTTAAATTAAAATTCCATTCATCTGGCATGTTACGGTGTCATGTCCCCGAATTGGAGGTATGGTGATTTAATTAAATTATTTAATTAAGTTGTCCAAATTATTGATATTTCATGAAGATGGCTTAATTGATGATTTAATTAAATCAAGAGGTGTTATTAAATTAATTATTTATTAAGTTATACCAAAAAAATATATATATATCAAAAAGGATGACTTATTATTTAATTAATTTAATAATAAAAAGTGACTTAAGTGACTTAATAATAAAATAATAAAGTCACTTAAGGAATAAATCTGGAATCTTCTGAAGCCTCTTGGTGATGAGGTTGAAAAAGTATAAAAAAAGGCTTTGGCTATGCATTTGGACATCTTGAGTTGAATACATCTTTTCTACTACATTGCTGAAGCTGAATGCTTAGCTTGATGATTTCCAATCTTTGTTTGTGAAAGACCAAACCTAGCTGATTAAGTGCCAATTTTGGTTGTGAAACACCAACCTTAATTGGAATTGTAGAGGAGTTACTTCAGACTTCTCTCTTTGGACTTCATTGGCAAAATTAGTGGCCTTTGGCCAATTTTGGATAAATTGATTAGAGCACATCATCCTCAGCTTTTGAGGTTATTATCAGTTTGGTGGAAAATCGATTTTTGTCTTGATTGCATATTTGATTTTTGGAGAGCAAATTGACATGCTTTATTGCTGTTCCAGTTTAGTGATAATTTTCAGAATTTCATCAAGTCATCTTACTGCCCTACATCAGCAATTTATTGGCGATTGATCTGCATACATAGAGGGTACATCTTTATTCATAGAACCTCATTGAAGGGGCGATTCTTGTTGTGTGTTGGAGCACTCAAGTCTGGGATAGCAACCGCGGCCATTGAAAGTGTTTGGGTGAAGGCTTATGAGGAATTCAAAATTATTTGTGAAGGTTCTCCATTGCCGGTTGGGACAACTCTTGGAAGGCATTGAATTCCTGTTTAAGAAGACTACAGCTGCTGCTACAAACTTCTGATTGCTGCAACTTCACCAGCAGATCCATCAGCTCCAATTACCAAGTAGCAAAAATATTGTAATAAGTCTGAAGCTTAATCGCTGCCATTAGGGCACTTGCATTGTTATTATAAGTGGTGAAGATCAGTCATTGTATTGAGCTCTGTAATCAGATTTCTCCAACTTGTAATCAGTTATGTGCATATGTAAAGTGCCTTGCCAAATCTGATCCAAGAACACTGATTTTCTGCCCTTGGAATTTTGACAAACACTTTGCTTGCAACTTCCAACTTGCTGATAATAAGTTTTAGATTGTATTTGAAATGCTTTTGATGAATACAAATGCAATACAATTGATTCCCAAATGTTTCCAAGCATCTAGCAATGTCCTAAGATGATGTGCAATGTGTTTTTGTACCTTTCGAATGCATAAACATGAAAATCTGATATAAAAAGTAAACCTACAGCCAAGGAACATTTCTACAAACATTTGGCATGCAAACTAGTTTAATACAATGCAACTATATATGAGAGACATTTTGACAAATAGTTGGCAAGTAAACTCCTTATCACTCCAACTTGGTATTGAGAAGATATGAAAGGAATTACAAGCTGTTCAAGAGTTGCAATCAGACCTTATACAATGGACTTTAACTCACTAATACTATATGCTAATGACTGAAACTCAATGCTTAATTGCTATGACTGAATTTACATTGCATAAGCAAATTTATTGCTTTCTAGATGACTGAAATTACATTTATGATATGCTGGTTACATTTGATATGAACTCTATATGACTAGATGACTGTAAATGCAATGCAACAAAATGTGGAACCTGGAAATTCTGTAGCAGCTACCATAAAATGATTCGATTCCCTTTATTGAAGATGTCAATGCCTTCAAGAATGCTGCACCAATACTCTTTGACCCCACACGACCCTTGGAGAATTTTATTGGAATTTTTACAGCCTTTCTAAACCAAAATCGCCCCTTCATAAGAGGGTCGCCCCTGCTTGCCTGGCAATATTTTAGAAAAATAAATACAGCCTCTAAACTCCTCAAATTTGTTATCAAAATGATTGCCAACACCAAAGGAAGCAATCCCTCAAGTGCCCACAAAATTATATCTCCTTATTGAAGAGCAATGAATGAAAATGTGATTTCTCTCATGGCTGATCTGCAGACTGGAACAAAATTGCAGACTTCAAATAACTTCCCAAACTCTTCCAAAAATGATTGCAATTAGCACAATGAGAAAGACTGAAGTATCTTCCTCCACTATCCAACTAGGGTTGGTGTTGCACAACCGAAATTGGCACTTAACCAGCTAGGTTTGGTCTTTCACAAACGAAGACTGGAAAACAATAAGCTAAGCATTCAGCTTCAGCAGTGTAGTAGAAAAAGTGTGTTCAACTCAAGATGTCCAAATGCATAGCCCAAGCCTCTTTTTATACTTTTTCAACCTCATCACCAAGAGACTTCTAGAAGATTCCAGAAATATTCCTTAAGTGACTTTATTATTTTATTATTTTATTATTAAGTCACTTAAGTCACTTTTTATTATTAAATTAATTAAATAATAAGTCATCCCTTTTGATATTTTATTTTATGGGAATAACTTAATAAATAATTAATTTAATAACATCTCTTGATTTAATTAAATCATCAATTAAGCTATCCTCATAAATTATCAATAATTTGGACAACTTAATTAAATCACCATACCTCCAATTCGGGGACATGACAGCATATCAGTATTTCAGTATTGCAAGTAAGGGATTGTAGTTGAAGGAGTTGAATGCATGTCAACTGTTTGACATAATACCTATTTGTTGTAGCTTTATATTAGCAAAGGTTTCAATCACTTGGGTCACTTGGGACTTGAGTCTTCACGCTAAATGTTTGTGAAAATACCTCTCAGCTGTAGATGCCATCTATTCAAAGAATTGTAAATCTGTCATAATCATTGGTATCAAGATTGTAAGCAATTTGGAGATCCTATCTTTACAATTGCATCTCTATGAAGGTTGCTTTGTCATGTCCTTCTCGACATCTCTCAGATTGGCCTATCACACAACCCTCGTAGGGTGATAGACTGGATAGAGGGTCACTTCGAGCTTGGCTCGCTTCAGTTAGCGAGATTGATCAAGAGTCTTTCGTTTTGGCTCAATCGGAGACTTTTTGCAGAATTGCTATTTTTAGCAGTTCCTGGCAGGCAGTGTGGGACCCCTGCTATTTTTAGCAGTATGGCTGTGGCAGTATTCGGAATCACTTCAGAGTTCGTCAGCATCAGACGGATCAGTCATCGGATGAGTATCGAGGAAGATATTAATATTTAATTGCATTAATTAAATATTAATTATTTAATGATTATAATATAAAGTTATAATATTAATTTATAACTTAAGTGATTTCTCATTGAGGGGTGCGCCATCATTGAAGGGGGCCAAAATTGACATTTGATTTATATTAAAATATTCAGCTGAGACTATGGAGAAATTGAAAGATTAAAATATGAATATTTTATTAAAACCCTATTCTTAAGGAAATCGCACTTTTCAGCATAATAGTGGATTTGCCTTGGGTTTGGAGCATTATGTGATTATTGGATTTTGAGAAACTGATCAAATTGATCTGAGCACAGAGCCTTAGGGTTTGAACTCGAATTCCTTGGAGAACGAGCCATCTCCAGCGGAAAGCAATTCAGAGAGTGTGAAATATCACTTGATCTATTGCCAGCAGAGGTTTTCTCACACAGAGGAAATCATTGATCTTCAGAGTTAATTCATTCACAGAGCTTCAGTATATTTTATCATTCAGAAAGCATCTATTAACCTGGGCGCATCATATTCAGAGACCTAGACATTAATTTGAGGAGGCCGTACAAATCATAAAGGCTGCTGTACCTGGCCGTACCTGTACCAGGCCGTACCATCTTGTCTGGAGCCGTCTTTTGCTTGGAAGGAGAAACGCCTCTCTTCTTGGCTTCATATCTTCTCCAGTATAGGCGCATTCTTCTTGGGCATCATCAGAGATTATCATTCAGAGGGAGAAGAGCATTTATTGGCTCAGCCGTACAAATCTGTACCTTCTCAGCTTGCTGGTTTACCAGGTTTTTACAAATAAAAATCATTATTTTATTGTTGCATGTTAGCAGATCATTGTGTATTGAGATCATTTGAATAAATAAGGAAACGCCTTCATTCTCTATTGTATTTCCTAAGCATATTGAAGATCTAGCATTTTTATTGAATTTAATATTAATTTCTAGCAAAGCCGTACCTTTCATTTATTGCATCAAAAACTCAAAATTTGCAAAAAAACCAAAAACGTCAGAAAAACCTAAAAACACAGGTCGAATCGATGTCGGAAACCGGGGTTTCTCTGTTGCTCACAAAGTGTTTGATATAATGTCTATCTTATGTATTTGCATTTCATTAAGCTAGTTTGTATGCCAAGTGTTTGTGAAAATGTCTCTTGGCTGTAGGTATGCATTTTACATAAGAATTTCATGTTTATGCATTTCAAAAGAACCAAATCATATTGCACATCATCTTAGGCCATTGGTAGATGCTTAGAAACATTGGGAAAGCAATTATATTGCATTTGCATTCATCAAAAGCATTTCAAATACAATTTGAAATCAATTACCAGCAAGTTCAAGGTTACAAGCAAAGTTTTTGTCAAAATTCCAAAGGTAGAAAATCAGTGTTTTTGGATCAGATTTGGCAAGGCACTTTACATACGGTTTCAATCTTTTTAGTGGCCCGATATTCAAAAGGTTCTCCTGAATGTTTTGAGGGCGGCTCTATCATTATTTCGACAGCTTGTGACTCAATTTTTTTTTGAAACATATTTTGCAGCGACGACTTTTGTAGGTGGTTTTCCTTTCTTCTCCTGCTATCGGTTAGAATTTCTACAAGCTTTATATATCGTGACTTCATTATGGCGCCGGCTTTATTTAAATCTTGTCGATTTGTGTTTCTGGGCAGCCAAGAAATTATAATCGCATACCTTGGATATTAAAAAAGACGTTAAATTTTTTTTTGAATATGGTAAAAATTTTCTCTATTGTGGCCTTCAACATTTGCATCAGGAATTAATTGTAACGTTTTTTTTTCAAAAGACGTTCTTTCAATATTTACTGATTTGAGTGGCAGCTACAGGTGTAAGGGAATTTTTTGAAGATGCTCAGATTACGTCTTTTCATGATTATGAAGTTTGAATGTTGCAGTTACTGGTTGTTTAAGAATATGTGTGATATTGCTCTTTAATTGGCTTTTGATGCAGATGAATGGTTTTGGAAGATATCTTTTGAAATGATTTTGAGTTCGGGTGTATTGGTATCGAGCTTTGAAGATTGTGAGTACAAAAATATGGAGTCGTGTTATGATGCAGAGTGAGCAAGGAAGTACACTAATCTCAAATGGCAGAGGTTCTCTTGTGAATGCTTCTCTCAAATACTCTTATCAGTACTTCTCCAAATCATTGTTCCTTTATAAGGGAAACCCAACTCACCAAGGGTCTTTGTACTACAGACTACTGAGAGGCTTATAACCACTTAGAACATGCTCTAACAGACCAAAAGCAAAGCATCACAACCTGATTAGCACTTAGGAAATCCCATGAGTTCATTACTCATACTATTAGGCCCCTTTACCCTCAAATGCTTGTAGCACTGCCCGGTAGGACAGTCTAATTAAAATCCACCCACAAGCCTGTCTCAGGCGCAAACTACTGAATTTAGGCAACTATGATATGCCCCTACAAGACCTCAAAGTCTTACTTCTTGACAGTGGATGGAAAAGCAACCATGGACAAATCTATCGATGTCCCCAAGAGGCCTAATTGATTGAACTTGACTGGTTTTTAGTTACCTAGACTCTCCCCTTCTCCCCAAAGCCTTGTTTCAAACTCCTACAGGCCATTTACAACCATTCCTATCATTCCTAAGTGCCACCTTGAACAAAATCTCACAAAACAAGCAAAACTCAGACTTTTGCTTTACAAGCTAGGCCTGTCACATGAAGATGCCAGGCCTAGATCAGTTTATAATCTCCTTCACACAATAGGCTATTCTCCAGAACCTTACAAAAGTGAAAATATACATAAAGACCTTCCATCCCACGAAGAATTAGCAACTTTACACTATGGGAATGGAAGATAGAGGCATTTTCAGCCAAAACCCTAGTTTTGAGGGTTTCTCAACCTGCTGCTGCTAAAATGAAGATAACTCCTTTTATACCTGATGAAAATTCACCAAACCATTTTCAAATGAAAGCCAACACTCCCCTCTATCCAACCATAACAGGGTTAAACCCGTACAGATCGTACAAAGGCCGTACTAGACAAAAAAACAGAGAATTTGTATGCAGAATTTCCAGAAAACAGAGTGTATGTGCATTAGATCTCCAAATTGTTGAACATCAAAACATGCCTCAACCAAAAGAGGCTTATTTCAACCTTTCCCACACCTGCCCAACGTCCTCCAACAGAGATTTGAATTAGGTGGACGTTGGAAACTAACCTTTTTCATTTAGACCCCTAATTGCCTAGTTAAGGCAATTGACTACTACTTCTCATAAGCCCAATTGAAATGAGGCTTCAAAGGTGTATTCAAAGGTATAAAAGACACCACAAACACTTCAAATATCAAGGCAACTCCCCTCAAGGACCTGGGTACATCAAGGCATTTTGATTCTTTAGTTTGCCTAGATGAACCAAGCTCACATGGCGAGGAAGGAGACCTTGTTCTTACAACTAGACTTGACTCCAAACCCAAAACTTGTTACAAAACATGAAAGATGGTTCTTGGAACCTTATTACATCTCAAACTTCTTGACAACAAAAACAATACCTCCAAGAGACATGGGGACCCCAAGGTGCTCCTACACCATGTTCTCTATTTTGAGTTTTTGTCAGATTTATAAAGTGCAGCAACTGTGGTGAAAGTGTTTTTAGATACCTTGTAAAATGGGATACATCTGAGATACAAAAGAGTGGAGTGTGCAGTGAAAGATTCTAAATCGGGCTGGTTTTGTGTAGATGTGAATGTAGTTGAGATCTTCAAACGTATGAAGTTGAGCATATGGGGCTGAGAAGGAGATATATTGTGCTTCATTGTGCAGATAAAGTAATCATATTTACAAGCTAAACAGGCATCAGGGTGTTGTGATTCTGAAATTGATTTGGGCAACATGATTGTGGATGTGAGCCTCATAGTTCATGTGTAGGCATTGTTTAAAATCTGTTTTGTAGCATTATCAGTTTTGCAAAGTCTGAAGTTGGTGCTTCAGACACTGGAGTTGGTGCTTCAGCAGTTCGGAGTAGGTGCTTCGAAGGAGAGTTGGTGCTTCAGCAGTTCGAAGTAGGTGCTTCGAAGGAGAGTTGGTGCTTCAGCAGTTCGGAGTAGGTGCTTTGAAGGAAAGTTGGTGCTCTCGGTGGGTTAGTGCTCACCTATGTAACAGGGTTGGTGCCCATTGGAGTTAAATAAAAGCAATATTTCGCCGTGGTTTTTTACCCGAAAGGGTTTTCCACATAATCCTGGTGTTCAACTTGTTCATATGGTCTTATGTTGCTAATAATGTTCTAATTTCTAATTTTTATCATTTATGAGTTTTAAAGGTTTTAAAATTTTTCAAATACTGATTCAACCCCCCACCCCCGGCCCCACCTGGCCCGTCCGCCCTCTTAGTATTTTCTAAGCGATCTTCAATTGGTAGATGAAGTGAAGTGGTGAACTCCACTCGAACTGAAGAGAGGATTTGAAGACTCCATTGTTGCAGATTTCTATTTGCATAAAAACCCATGTTTTAGAGAGCTAGTGAGCTCCACGTTTTGGGAGATAGTGAGCTAATAAAGTTTGTGTGAAGGAAGCTTGAGAGATTCAACTAAAAGAAGGTTCAAAAAGACCAAGAAGACATTTTGTTGCAGGTTTGAAGGTGTACTACAATAGCAAGAAGATTTATGATTTCATGGTTTGTTTGCAGCAGTGATTTCTAATGATGAATGCAGGTTGAAGGAGCTAAAATCTTGTGAAAGAAGTTGGATTGAAGGAGATCAATCTCGGATTGATCATTGTTGTTTTGTATCAGTAATATTTCAGATTTGTAATGATTTCCATCAGCCCATATGGCTGCACAACCATTAGTTTCTGTTATGCTATGTAATTCTTGAATTTCTAGGAGATTTTGAATGAACAAAGAAGAACACTTCTTCCAGGTTTTTGTGTTGTTTCAAACCATTTCTTAGTTACATTTTTAGATTGTTGTATGTGAATGAGAGTTGGTTTCTTACTTCATCAATGGTATCAAAGTGGGAGTTTCTAAGTGTGCAAGCAAAAGCGCCAATGTGAGACAATGTGCACCAGGACCTATGGTGGTGTGTGTGATTTGCGTGTAGACAAATCGTCGAATGTGAGGCAATCTATACTAGAGAGGATGGGATGGATCATGAGGAGGCCCATAATAATTTTGTTCTGGGAACAATATTGGGAAGAAATCGAAAATAGGAAGCATCGTGAAGGGTTTGAAAAGCTCCAGGTTGGAGTGGATGTATTGCAAAAGATGGTTAAGGAGGAAGTGGGAATACGAGAAGAGAGATATGGGAAAAAGAACATTCTCTTGAAAGAGGACAGCAAAAAGAAGAGAAAAAAGAAAGAGTGTTGCAACCCTTTTGTAGGTATGGAATGCAAGGAAGAATATGTGAGGGCAGCCCCACACAAATGGGGAAGATGATGAGGTGCAAGTTGCAACGATAGCATATGAATGGAGTGGATTGTGTGAAGCAAGAAAGAAGATTTGCAATCAGAGATTGTGAATATGGATGGCCCTAAATTTGAAAAACAAATTTGTGAAGATGAAGATGATTTCTTGTTCAGAGAAGAGATGAAATGAATAAGCAAGTTGTTGGAAGAACAATTGATGGAAAAACATGAAAAGGAGTTTACAAAGCTTGGGAGGTGAGAAGATAGATGTTGCAGCGAATAATGGGGAAAAAGATGTTAGGACAGCGAACAAGAATGAGGTAAATTTTAATTTTGAATTTAGTTGTGATGATTCTATACCTTCTTTGGTGAAATTAGAAGAGGATGTCGAACAAAAAGAGAGTATGCAAATGGAAATTTCTAATTTCCATGTAGTAATTGCAGATTTGTATAAGGATAAAGTAGATTTTGATTGTTGTTTGGATAATACATATTTAGATGTAGAATTTGTAGAGGATGTTGTAGGTGAAACTTGGTGGAGGTCATCAGTTTGTGGTGGGTTGAATCCTACAAGATCAAAGAGGAGAATGTATGGTATTAGGAGGACGACAAGGGTGCATGGTGGATACAAGTCCACGAGAGGAGAGAAGAATGGAGTGTAGAGTTGTCAAAGGAGGAGGTTTGTTCCAGCTAAGTGTTGGAAGAGGAGAAAGAAGACTCGATTGCAAGTACCAAATTCAGTGGAGTTTGTTGAGAATTGTTTGCAATCTAAAAGGGTGGTACTACCACTCAACTCCATTTTGTGAATCCATATTCACAAAAAAAAAATTCCTACCCCCGGTGTTTGATGTAGGAGCATCTAGGGTATTAGCAATCTTCCATCACCAAAAATATTGCTAATTTATTTTTCTTATTTTCAATAAGGGCTAAAGTGTGTGGAAAATAAATATTTTAATTTTCAATAATGTGATTTTCCCTTGTGGTGATATGTAAATGCAATTTTTGGAGGAAATATGTTGAGGTAAATGTTTCCAACATATTTAAATGGTGCAATATTCCTTTTAGGCGTCCATTTCTTGGTGGGGACCACTTGGGGTGCATGTTCTTGCATGCCATTGCATGTTTGTGCCACAAGCTTTTCATGTTGTTGCATGTTTGTATTTGGAGCCACCGAGGCCGTCGAAGATCAATGAAGATGCAAGAATTGACCAAATTTGATTCGCCATGCTTTAGGTGCCCATGTGAAGGCCATGAGAGCATTGAGTAATTTTATTATTTTTATGATTATTTCTCCAAATGGAGCGTGGGTTTTCCAAGGAAGAGTTTTTATTATGGTTTTGGAAAACCATATTGGTTTTCTCATTCTATACTTCTATATTATGATGCCTTGTCATTTGGGCAGAGGGCTTCGGGAGTTTTTGTAGGTTAAGATGGGTAGATGATGACGAATTGAAGAGAGGATTTCAAGACTCCATTGTTGCAAATTTCTGTTTGCATAGAAGCCCATGTTTTAGGGAGCTAATGAGCTCGACGTTTTGGTAGATAGCGAGTTGGTGAAGTTGTGTGAAGGGAGCTTAAGAGATTTAGCTGAAAAAAGGTTGAAAGAGACCAAGAAGACATTTTTGTTGCAGGTTTGAAGGTGTACTACAACAGCAAGAAGATTTATGATTTCATGGTTTGTTTGCAGCAGTGATTCCTAATGATGAACGCAAGTTGAGGGAGCTAGAATCTTGTGAAAGAAGTTGGATTGAAGGAGATCAATTTGGGATTAATCATTGCTGTATTGTATCAATAATATTTCAGATTTGTAATGATTTCCATCAGCCCATATGGTTGCACAACCATTAGTTTCTATTGTGCTATGTAATTTTTTAACTTCTAGGAGACTTTGAATGAACAAAGAAGAACACTTCTTGCAGATTTTTGTGTTGCTTCAAACCATTTCTTAGTTGCATTTTCAAATTGGTGTATGTGAATGAGGGTTGGTTTCTTACTTCATCAAGGACTCACTCTCCAATATGCTCAGGACCTCCTCAAGATGCCTCAAATGCTCCTCCCAAGTTTTACTGAATATCAAGATGTCATCAAAAAATATTAAGACAAACTTCCTCAATTGTTTCCTGCACACCTAGTTCATACAACTATTGAAAGTAGTTGGTGCATTAGTCAACCCAAAAGGCATCACAAGTGTCCAAATTGGCATTTGAAAACTATCTTCTCCATATCCTCTTTCCTCACCCCAATCCGATGGTACCCTAATCCCAGATCTATCTTGGAAAAGTAACAAGCCCCATGTAGCTCGTCAATCAACTCATCTATTCGCGAAATGGGATACCTATTCTTAATTTTTTTTTGTTCAGTGCTCTATAGTCAATACACATCCACATTGTTCCATCTTTTTACTTCACTAACACCACCATCGGTGCAAAAGGGCTTTTGTTGGGTCTAATGTGCCCCATCTCCAATAATTCCTTAATTGCCTTTTCTATGTCATCCTTATGTCTCTTAGGATGTCTGTAAGGTGTGGTAAGTACTGGTTTGGCACCCTCCTCCAGCTCTATTACGTGCTCTATCCCCCTTTCTCGTGGCACTCTAAGAGGAATGCTCCCAAATACCATACTATGTTGTGATATCAACTTCCGAATGTCTGGATGGTAATTGCTCTTCTGCTGATCTACAACTATAGGCATGACGAGACACTCTACTAACCTCTCAACTTGCTCATGTCTAATTAACCGTTCCATCCTTTTGAAGGACACCACTCAAGGCCCCCCATCTGATAGTCCTTTGAGAACTATCTTCTCTCCATTGGCCTCAAACTTCATTTCCATCTTCTACAAATTAAAAGAGAACTTCACAAGGGACTTCATCAAATGCATTCCCAACACCATATTGGTGTCCCCAATGTTAACCACATAAAATTCATCATTCATCTCATACTCCTCCGACCGTAAACTCAAGTTAGAGATCTTACGGGTACAAGAGAGTTTGTACCCATCAGCTACCATGACCTTAAACCCCTAATGTTCTTCCATTTGCAACCTTCTCCTATTCACAAACCCCTCATCAATGAAATTATGAGTGGCTCTTGTATCAATTAGCACTATGGTTCACTGCCCCTGCTATGTCCATTTAACTTTGAATCTAATTGCCTTTTGGATGCAAGAGAGTTGGGCAATGGTACCACCACTCTTTGGCTCCTCATCCAATGAGTCTCCCTCTTCACTTCTCTCCGAATCAAACTGCTGATCTGATTTTTCTGATGCTGTTTCATCAGCAGAAAAATATTCTATTTGCTTTGCTTTCGCCTTCACACTACATTTGTGAGATGGGTTTAAGGGCTCTACAATGGAAGCATAATTTCCTCTTCCGAAGGTCATTTAACTGCTCATTATCCAACCTATTAGTCTCATGATGTGGATGGTGTGTCTCCTTATGAAAACATTTCTTATCGTTGTCCTTCTTATGGGGAAAACTCTTAGACTGAAATTTCCTTCTAAGAGTAGAAGTCTCCATATCTCTGGCCTTCTTAATGGCCTCCTATAATGAAGATGAATTAAGGACCTTAATTCAACCTCACAAGGGATCCAAAAGACAATCCATGAAAAGCACAATAAGCCTCCTCTCTAAAATATCTATGACTAACATGAAAGTCTCTAAAAGTCTACAAATCATAAATTTCTTCTATTACTCAAGCTGAAAAAAGTTTACTACCATTGTGTGGGTGTCAAGGAGACTTAGGCATAGGTTCAAGTTGTGAATGCAATGAACCCTCCCGTGATGGCTTGCCAACCTTTCCTTTTGCCTCTTCATAGCTGCCACAGTTGTTTGTCATTTGTCTGCCTCCCTCTCCAAATTAGATATCATCTAAAGCCTAGAAGCACATACCCAATTATTGAACAACATGTGACCATGAAAGCCCTACGAAAACTTGAAAAATGCTAAATATACTACCCCATTTGATCAAAACAAAGACACAAAATATGCTTGGGATTTTGAGCTTGAATGACTTCTTTCTAATTCTATGAACAATATAATACCTGTGAGGCTTCCTTCTTTCAATACTTGTGATGTCTTGAGCAGTATAATACCCATTAAATAAAACAGCAGGGTACTACCTAGCACCCATGACTCCTCTTTACAGCTTGGACACAGACCCATCAAACAAACCCTCACACAGGAAACACAGAAAACAAGCCATAATCAAGTAGTAAACAAGCTATCAAACAAAAGACCTGAAAAAAGTTCTTAAAATTCACAAAAAACCCTTTTTGACCGTGGTTGAGCTTTTCCCTCAAATTGAGAGTTTTTTCTGCAAGATTTGTGAGTCTTTCTGAAAAACACATGGGGAGTTTCGAACATTACTTAGTCCTGAGTGATGGGGTGAGTTACTTGCAAGCCTAATTGCACATGAGATTGGCAACTAATCACTGAACTTTGCAACTATGAGAAAAACTTCTTTTGAATTGGAACCATGGTTCCAAATAACGGCTTCAATTAGCAAAATCTTTAACCATACTAGGTAATTTTCTAGAAAAACATAGCTTAACATTAAAACTATTTCTGTGAGCAGTCTAGCTTAAAATCTCTGATTGGACTCCTATTTATAGAGTACAAACCATGTAGTACTGCCATACAGTCCAATGTTGAATTGTCCTTAAATAACTTTTAGCCATTCAAATTTAAAAACCTTTGCATGTTGTTCCCCACAAAGAATAACTTCACAGTAGCTTTAAACTGGAATCTTCAGCATAAAGTGGTGTATTACTGATCTTCAGAAAAGATAACAAGCTTACATGTCGGATGTTGACAAAATAGGTCTAAAGCCACGAAATACATTGTCTACATGATTATTGTCAAGCCACTTGACCCTTTCAGATAGGACACTCTTTGGCAACTTATTCTTCATTCTGACCTGTTTGAAAAGCAGTCATAAAGAATTATAAATAAGTAAACCTATATTAGCCATTTGTAAATACTATTCAAATTATTAAATACAATGTATTTGAATTAATAAATGCATAATAAACACTTTTAAAAAAAATTCAAATCAGAAGAAATATTATAACGTCTACGATAAGCAACAAACTCAGGGAAATGAATAAAGGAAACCAAGGAACAAAAATATCAATTACAAATGTGATTAGGATCTGATGACAGCTAGTCAGATAAACACAACTAGGATATTACAAAAGAAACTAAACAAAACTATATTTTATTGATGGCCACAAATATGTTATATATATACTTATAAAGGATTCTAATTACTAAACATTTCTCTAAAAAAACCAAAGAGAGCTCA
>VDFB02111817.1:0-96483 GCA_007258455.2 Sequoia sempervirens
AAATTAAATAAATAGACCAATTTATTTAATTTAGTCATGAATTAAATTAGCTTTTAATTCATCCCTTTCTCTCCTCATGTCACATCCTCCATAATCTTCTTCTAATCCAAATTAACTTTCCTAATCCCATCATTAGGATGTGCGCACTACTAATTAAGATTAGTGTCACATCCTCCATAATTTGCAAGTTGCTCCTAATCCCTCCATTAGCCTAATTAATCATCTACACAACATAAATCCCAATTGACTACCCCTTAATCCCACCTAATCTCAATTACGACATGTACCCTAGTCAACTCCCTCATTAAATAAATTTCTACATTTGGAGAAGTTATCTCCTCTCCCCTAGGAATTTTTAATTCCTATTTATTCCACACATGTGCCCAATTAGAATTTTTAATTCCAATATATTCCCCCTAGGCTTCTAGAGATTTTTAAATTGTCCATTCCCCTTTCCAAGAAATTTTTAATTCCTTGTCTCATCCCAAGGAAAATTATTGAGAAATTTTTAATTCCTCACTTGTCACATCCTCCCATCATTTGGGAGAATGAGACATGCCATCTCTTTTCCCCTTTCCCAAGGTACTTGAAAGTGCCTCCACATCGCTGCCACTTCACCTCCATGTCACCATTTCTCTTCTCCCTAGGATGACACATGTCATCCTCTAAGGATTTGAGATGCCTCAAGGCATCTCAACCCTTGGATTCAATCCCTAGATTGAATCCTAGCCATCCATTCACTCCCCCTCCTAATGACTATCAAATGACTTAGTTATTTTGCATATTCTTCAAGCTCTCATACTTGCATGGGACTCCATTGTCACAACCATCTTGAGCTCACATCTTGCATCCAAATCCATTGTTAGCACCTCCATTACATCCATTCTATAGTCACAATCATGAATTACTAGGTTGCATGTTGTCAAAGTGATCAAGGATCACACAAATTAAGCATATTGAGAGCCAACCAAGGAGCAAGTCTATACAAGGTATAATTTTTTGTTCATTTTTTATTCTTGTTTAGATTTTAACGTTTTCCCAATCTTAAGTGTTTTCCTTGTTTTTACAGTGTCTTTTGCATTGGATTTCCTTTGCATTTAGAGTAGGCATAAAGCACTACACACATGAGATAATAAAAACTAAGAGAGGTTATTGTGTAGGGACCCTACGTGTATTTGTAGGTTCATACAAAAAATAGGTGCCACAAATTTTGAGACCTAATATGTCATAGTTTGGAAATTTTTGCACTTAGGTCTCTTAAGAAACTTTGTAAGAAGCTTGCACTATAGTTAAAAAGGATCAAAACAACTGAGGTGAAAGATGGGGCCTTCCATAGTATTCAACTACCAACCCTAGAAAAAATTGTAGTTAGTTGTGTCCCACAAGACAAAAAACATAAAATATGGCTCTTGAAAAGGTTGTATTAAACACAAATGATGCTCTTTGCAACAAACATTTTTAGGTGTCATGAATTTCAAAAATTAGTTTGTCATAGTTTGGAAATTTTTGCACTTAGGTCTCTTAAGAGACTTTTCCACAAGCCTATAGTTTGAAGGGATTGAGATAGTTTGGGTGTGAAAATGGGCCTCCCATATAATTTTTCCACCCACTCTAACATGTTCACACAATTGTTTGGGCCCCACAAGACAAAGAACACAAAATATGGCTCCTAGCAAGGTTATGTTGAATTATAACATTGCATCCATTGTCACCATGGTCAAACGGTTTGAAGATAAGAAAAAATAAGAGAGGTTATTGTGAAGGGACCCCACATCCACTTGTAGGTCTAGATAAAACATTCTTATGTGGCATGATCTCTAAGAGATACTTAATGCTAGTTTGGAAAAGCAAATTTTAGGGCTCTTAAGAGACTATGTCAAAATAGTGTAACCCAAAAGGATCTGGTGACTTAGGGAACAAATAGAAACCTCTGCTAGCATTCACTCATCACCCAAAATTTTTGGTCCAATTGATTTGGCCCCATAATGCACAAAACACAAGATGTGAATGTGTTCATGTTTGCACTGCCCTCAAATGACACTTTTTGCAAGAATGCATTTTTTGTTGACTTGGTCAAATGATATGGATTTGACCAAATAGGGAGAGGTTAATGTGGAGGGACCCCTATTCATATATAGTTCTAAATAAAATATTCTTAGGTGCCACAAGCTTTAATAAATACTCTATCATATTTTGGTATTTTTTTGCTCTCAGGGCCCTTAAGAGACTACATTAGAATAGTGTAGTGTGGAAGGATCGAGTGACCTAGGGAACAAACAAAGGCCTTAGAAAACATTCACTCACGCACTTAAATGTGTTGGCATGGTTAGTTTGGCCCCATAATGCATGAAACACAATATATGCATGTTTCCACATTTGCATTGCTCTCAAATGATGTTTTTTGCAAGAATACATTTTTTGTTGCCTTGGTCAAATAGTGTGGAATTAACCTGTACCGAGAGGATAATTTGAAGGGATCCCATATCCACATGTACGTCTAGAAAAAACATTCGTACATGCCACATGCTCCTAGAACTACCATGCCATGGTTTGGTAGTTTTTTGCTCTTAGGGCCCTTAAGAGACTACGTTAGAATAGTGTAGCTTGGAAGGATCAGGTGACTTGGGGAATGAATCAATGCTTTTGTTAGCATTCACCCACCTACTTATATATTTTGGCATAGTTAGTTTAGGCCCACAATGCATGGAACATAAGATATTCCCGTTTCCACGTTTGCATTGCTCTCAACTAAGACTTTTTGCAGGAATGCATTATTGTTCGTTTGTTCAAACAATGTAGATTTTTTAAAAATAAGATAGGTTAATATGGAGGGACCCCATATCCACATGTAGGTCCAAATGAAACATTACTTGGTGTCATGAGCTCTAAGAACTACTTTGTCATAGTTTGGCAACTTTTTATTCTTAAGATATTGAGTTGGAATAGTGTTAGCCCAAGAGGATTGGGTGACCTAGGGAATAAACAGATGCCTCCCCTAGATTTCACCCATCCACCCACCCAAATGTGTTTTGATAATTGGTTTGGCTCCGCAATGCACATAAAATGAAGAATATGGTGCTTCTTATTAATTTCTTTCAAGTCTAGGAGGTTGGAAAATTGCATTATAAACCTCCTTTTCCTTGATTTTCCTTATTTTTCATGTTTTGAGGATCCTAATTTTACAAATATAAAAATAAGCCTCATGAATCTTATTAACCATCAATTTAAAACACTCATCAATATCAATTTAAAATAGGATTTCTATGCAAAATTCTAGGTGTTCTCAATGGTAAACTTTCCTTAATATCTGCAATTTATTTAATATCATCTTGAGATGGGCAAGATGGTGTACCTTCAACTTGATATGGGAAGTATGGCATACCTTCAACTTGAGATGGGAAAGATGGAATACCTTCAAATTGTGATGGGAAAGATAATGTACCTTCAAATTGAGATGGGAAAGATGATGTACCTTCAACTTGATAGGGTAAATATGACATATCTTCACCTTCAAGATTTAATTTCCTCATTGTATGAATATTTTTCATTTTTACCTCTGTTCCTCCAAAGCCTTCTCTCTCATTCCTTGAGTGGATGGTTCATGTTCATATTCAATTGGAAATGATGATATGTATTCTTCTATGGTGTTCAATTTATTACTTTCATGAAGTAGCTTCATTCCTTCTCACATGTTCAATGTTAGAGTCTCTAGTCATTTCCTTGGCATGATGATAAATTCTATACCTATCATGAATAAAACATGGAGATTATTCGAGTCATGGTATGATAGATCATCACACCAAAATAAAAAATGTAATTATTATATAGACAACTCATGATAAAACATATATTGTAGAGAAAAATAGAGCATGTGGGTCCTAAATCATGGGATGGAGAATAATTTTTACCATTTTTGGGATTCTAAGCTCGGTCAATAAACGTCAAAGTAAAGCGTCACGTCGATAAAGCGACAGAGACAAAGAGATAAAGGTAAAATTAAAGAGATAAATCGTCCTCAAACACGGTAGTAGTAAAACTATCTGTAACTATTGTAATTTGAATTTGAAAGTTTTGTAACTATATTTTGGGATAAATGAAAGTATGTCTTCTATGTTACATGAGTGGTGTATCCTCTACTTGGTCTTTGTAGTTTGTGTTTTTTATATCAGAGAAAAAGCCTCTATTTCTTGTCTATTTTGGTTTTATTCTCATCAATTTGGTATTAGATCCCTTGGTTTTAGAGCGTGTTGGGCATTAATTTTCTAGGTTTAGAGATTTGATGAGTTTCAAACATGGCAAGAGAAGACAACAAGCATTGGAAATGACCACCATTTTTTAATGGGAAAAACTACGATGTGTGGGAAAAGAAGATAAAGAAAATAATAGTATCAAATGATCTATATGAGCTTTTGGTTAGTGGATTCACTGATGTAGCAGGCCTGTCAATGTATGTAGCCCTTACAAATAACCAAAAGTCCATGTTCAAGGAGACAAGAAGGAAAGATGCAAAATCCCTAAGTTTTATAGAGGTAGCCTTAACAAAGGCAATATTCCCTAGAATAACAACTACTAATTATACAAATGAGGCTTGGGAAATCCTCCAAACGTGTTATAAAGGGATTGATAAAGTGAGATTGGTGAACCTCTAGATGCTCTGGAGAGATTTTTAAACTCTACAAATGAATGACAACGAGTCTGTTTTAGACTTTTACACAATTATTTGGTTTAAAAAACCAGTTGAGGAAAAATGGTGAGACCATGGAAGAGTAGAGGATTGTTGAAAAAATCCTCAAAAGTATGCCCTCAAAGTTTGATGCAAAAGTTATTATCATAGAAGAATAAAAATACCTCTCACAATTGGCAATCGATGAGTTGATGGGTTCACTTCAAACCCATGAGCAACATATGAACAAGTCTACACCTTCCTCTCAAGAGTAGACATTCAAAGCTCAAGATAATGCAAGAGATAGGGGGAGAGGTAGAAACACTTCAAATCAAGCTTGAGAGGAAAATCTAGGAGCAACTTTGGAAGGGGAAGCTCTGGAGTAGACAACTCTTAATGAATGAATAGACAAAGAGGGAGAAAGTAGCTCTCAGTCCACCTTTAGAGGCAAGAAAAAAATAGTAGCTCAAGAAAAAGATATGACAAAAATAATGTTCAATATTACTATTGCCACAAATATGGTCATTATGCTAGTGAAGGTTGGAAAAAACATTATGACCAATCAAAACAAATTGCAAATGTGGTTGATGAAAAGGTAGTTGAAATTAATGAATCAAAGGCCTTCATCATATGTAACATTGGTGAGCAAGGTACTTGTTGGGGCGTGGTATTTGGACAACGGATGCAACAACCACATGAGTGGCAATGAGAGTGTTTGCATTCATTAACAAGAATGTCAAACTTTAGATCAAAATGGGGAAAATGAAACTATTCCAGTAGTGAGAAAAGGGTCTATTATGTCTATGTCAAGAATGGTAACAAAAAAGAAATAGAGAATGTTTATTTTTTCCCAAGTATAAAAAACAACCTCTTTAGTGTTGGACAACTGATCTAAAGAGGTTAGTTACAAATTACTAATGGAGAAAGATGAGTGTGTCATATTTGAAGATAATGGGAGTAGGAACATGGTAGAAACAATCCAAATGATAAGGAATTGAATGTTCCCTTTATGAATACAAATTATTTTATCAACCCATTTTTCAGTTGCTTCTCCTAGGCATGAAAATGTACAACAATACAACAATAAACAATTTTCAAGATGGTCATTTGAGAG
Organism: Sequoia sempervirens; assembly: GCA_007258455.2. Lineage (NCBI taxonomy): Eukaryota > Viridiplantae > Streptophyta > Pinopsida > Cupressales > Cupressaceae > Sequoia > Sequoia sempervirens. The sequence goes on from VDFB02111817.1 coordinate 5,778, forward strand.
CCCTCAAGGCTTTGGCATCTAATATATGGACATTTTATTTATTTTGTATTGATTCTTTTGTCCACGAAGGGTATGGTTAATGGTTTACCAATAATAGTAGAGTAGAATAGTAGATTTGAAGCTTGCATTTTAGGCAAGAAGCATAGGCAACTCTTTCAATCAAGAAATTCAAGAAGGGCGAGATCACCATTAGAGCTAGTGCATACAAATTTGTGTGGCTCTATGCAAAATTTGAAAATAGGGGAGATTAAATATTTTATGACCTTCATAGATGATTGCAATTGGAAACAAATGGTTCTACTTCATTAAATGCAAGTTTGAATATTTTGAGAAGTTTAGAGTTTTTAAGGATCAAGCTAAGAAGTAAAGTGGAAACTTTATCAAGGTCCTCAGGTCAAATAGACGGGGAGATTATACCTCCAATGAATTTATATTTTTTTGTTAATCAAGGAAGAAAAAACAATTGACAACTAGTTATAATCCACAACAAATTGGAGTAGCTGAGAAAAGAATGGGTCTAGATTGTGGAGATGGAAAGAAGTATGTTGAAAGCCAAGGGAATCCCAAATGAATATTGGGATGAGGTTGTAGCAATAGTAGTGTATTTCATAAATATAAGTATCAAAAAGGTTGTATGTGACAAGATTCCACAAGAAGCATGGACAAAATGTAAATGGACTATGGAGCAAATTAGAGTGTTTGGGTGTGTGGCATATGCATTTGTGTCAAAAGAGAAGAGACAAAAGTTGGATGAAAAAGGTGATAAATACATCTTTGTGGGTTGTAGTGAATATTTCAAGGCATGTAGGTTGTATAGCCCTATCACTAAGTAGATTGTGATCAATAGGGATGTTGAGTTCATTAAAAAAGGGTCATGGGTTGGAACAATGGACACCTCTTCAAGTATTTCAATTTTAATGTCCATTGATGATGAAGAAGGGCATGAAGAGAAATAAGGTGCATCTACATGTATGGAGCCTAGCATTCATCTCCAAAGATCACCTAGAATAAATAGGGATCCTAACAAACAGCTTTGAAGTTCACAAGTAGTAGTTCCATAGCCCTCTAGACAACTCTAGAGACCTGCACAACTTGTAGCTCAAGAGAATAGACAACTCTAGAGACTTTCTACACATTCAAACAATAGTAGCAATGAGACTTCAGACCCCATTCTTTGTTTCCTAATTCCAAGTTCAATACAAAGAGTCTAAGGGAGATTTATCAAAATAAACGGTATGAAGATGAAAATCTAAAATTTCATTATTTTCTCATAGTGATCTAATTTATTTTGAAGAGGTTGTGAAAGAAGAGAAATGTTGTGAGGCTATGGATGAGGAAATAGATGCAATAGAGATAAATAAGACATGGGAGCTAACTAATTTTCCTCCCAATAAGTAATTGGGGTGAAGTGGGTCTATAAGATCAAGAGCAATGTTGAAGAAAGAATAGAAAAGAATAAGGCAAAGTTAGTTGTTAAGGGATATAAATAGTAGTCTTGAAGAGATTATATTGAGACATGTGTTCTAGTAGCAAGGATGGAAACCATGTGGGCAATCTTAGCAATAGTGGCCCAATACAAGTGGAAGATGTATCAAATGAATGTAAATTCAACCTTCTTGAATGGATTCTTAAAAGAGGAAGTGTGTGTAAAGTAGCCACTTGACTATGAGGTTCTAAGGAAAGAAAACAAAGTGTATAGGCTAAAGAAAGCTCTTTATTGGCTTGAAAAAGCACCACAAGCATATTATGATAGAATAGAATCATATTTATTTTAGCAATGGCTTTAGAAAAAGTGATGGTAAGGTCCCACTCTTTAGATTAAGGAAAGTGATGGTAATATTTTAATTGATGTCTTGGTTCTAGATGACCTAGTTTTCATGATAAATGGCGATTTCCTCATTAGTGATTTTAAAGAGGCTATTGGTGTATATAAATGTGTCCCATAAACAATGTAACAAGTTATGCTTAAATTAATGTTTGTGGGCCACTTCTAATACTAGGGGAGAATGCGATAGGGCTTGTTCTTTATCCTAGGTCAAAATCCTTTGCAACAAGCAAAACTCCAGCCATTGTGGATTTTGAAGTCGTCTATTTCTTAATGTACTACTTATTTTCAATTTAATAGATCTTTATCTCTTTTTATGCATATATATAGATAATAAGATGGATAGATATTCAAGAGGTCAATAAAGGTTGATAATTGATCCCTTGTAGTAAAAACATAAGTTAAATAATGTATTCCATTACCAAAATCTAATAATAATTTTGGAATCACAAAAGAAACTAGATCCCTTTGCAATTTCTTCACTATATGCCAATGTCATCATTATCATCAAAAATCTGAGAATAGCCAACATATAAAGCATTCTTTCATGTACTTGAAATTTCTCCTATAAAGTTGCAAGGCTACAAAATTCATCCTCTTCCTAAGTTTCCTTTAGTAATTGTCATCATGCTACAAAGCCCCACAATTGACACTTCTTTAAACACGTAGAACAATTAATTTAATTGACATTAAAATTGTAATTTCATGAAAACTCCAAGGCTGTATACTACTCAAGTTTTTGCATATCCAATAGTATATATAGTCCATGAACCACCTCTGCTTAAGGCATTTGTCAAATAACTAATGTGTCTATTGCAAAATAGTTCCTTAGCCTCAAGATTGTCAACAACCAACAAAGGATGATGAACCTGGCAACATACATTTATATGGATTTGCTTAAAATCTCCTTGTCTTAATAAACAAACTAGATTATTGCCTGTCTATCAATTATTATAGACCATAAAACCACACTTTTCTTTGTTTGTTAATTGAAAAATTTCTTACAGTCCACACAAAATAAAGGCTCTTGCCAACATTTAGAAGGCCCCAATGTTCTTACCAGTGGCCACTCTCATTAACTAAAAGACAACTTAATCCCTCCTCTTCACTCAAACCAATTGATAGGAAATAATTATATTACATACCACTTGTGAATTTGTTGCCACAATTTCGCAATGACACTAGGTTCCTTGAGACAAATATGCACTGATAAATGAGAAAAGAGAGGAATCATACAATGGTTTATGAGTATGCCTTCTAACTTCCAACTACAACTCAAGCCTTTGGTCAATTAGATTGCCATGTAAATGTCACTATCAATGATGATATTAATAATGCCAACTTAAATTTCTAACTTCAATTAGAAGTCATCCCAGAAAAAAGATATTGATCTATAATTAATTTTCAGCATGCAAATGACACCAACTCTTTTAAGAGTCCACAAAATCCTTCCCATGGATTTGAAACCTCCTTCACAATTCTTTATGAATGACTTGATTGAATTTGTTTACTCTATCCCTTTAGCACGGTTAGGTTTAACATGGTGCCATTTATAAAATTATATTCCAACTTGGAGAGTGTTCTACTGCAACCTAGAGCATTTTTTTTTATTGTGGTGGAGTAGCAGCTTGCTACGGTGTAGAAGTAGTCTGTGACATGTGAAAAATATCCCGTAACAGCGAAGGAGGCTACAACATTGGGGTGTAATATTTTAGGGTTATGTTTAGTGACAAGTCATTTAGGGGTAGGTTAATTTGTTTCCTAATAATTTAGAGTTAAATTTGAAGAAATACAATATTGTTTAAACATGTTTAGAATGTTAATTGTAATAATAGTAGTTTAAAATTATTTAATTAATAATATTATGTTGTTTAATTTAACAGTTTTATGTGTTCATATAGATTTTTAAAGATCATGACGTTATGAAATTGAATGCATTTGAAAAACATTTTTTTGGAGAAAATGTTCAATTTACAGTTAAAGTAAATTCAACATGGTGTGTGACAATTGACTATCATGAATAAGGAATTAAAAAAGTGATGTGCAATATCAAAATTAATGACCTAAAACCTTATATTTAAGGAGTCAATTGATTGAAAAACTGCTATAAAAAATTTAAAATAGTTTGAAATTTCAAGATGCACTAAATTAGGGTGTACAACTACCAAATCTTCTCCCTAGATATTTAATATTCTAATTATAAATTATAGTGGCAAATACTTCTCAACAAATATATGTCCTTTACACACTACTAGTATTAACCACGTGCCCAAAATATCTTGACCATACGTCAATGTTTTTATTCTTGCCGAACACAAACACGAATTCGAACCTTGTGACATAAGCTCTAGCTAGAAAGAAAATTATTATCAATCTATTTATATTTTATTAATTGATTATGTTGTTGGTTATGGCAGTTAAAAAATAAAAACAGTGATGGCTAGGAACCCAATATAACATAATTAGCCTATAGGCTATATATTGCATGAATTTTTTGCCCAAAACTGTCTCACGCTCCTGACAAACCTAGATAGCTCCCATCAAACCATTTTTTGACCATTTCACAAGTAAACTTTACGGTTGCAACCTGCAGCATAAATGAAATTTTATCGATGCATTTAATGTATGAAAAACCAATTGGTTGTCGTTAATATCTACCGACATGTGAACCAACCATGTAAATGTAGTGCCTTAATATTCACTGTGAATAGATTGAAGTAGCAACTGTAGGGAAATTGGTTTTGGTTAGTCTCAACATATTTGGTTCATCTCATTAAAAAAAATCTGTTGTTGTAGGGCTTCATAATTTTTCCTGCAAACTTTGTCCATTTCTAGTGTGGTAGGGCATTGTAATTTTTCCTGCAAACTCTGCTCACTTTTTCTCACCGGCATTGTAAATAGCATGACACAATTTTGTGCAAAATCTTGAGGTAATTCAAGGGAGAAGATTGGTAAGCTCTGATGGGTTTCAAAGTTGCTATCTCTGTCGATCCATATAATTCCTAGCTAGATTGGTCTCCCAATCACACCTTTTGTAGCTGGATTGGTATTACATGCTCTATAGCGTGTGGTTTACCTTGAATCTCACAGGTAAGGGATTACTTGGCCCTATCTCTTCCTTAGTGGGAAATCTTTCCTTCCTTTAAGAGTAGTTGCTCTCAGAAATAATAGCTTCAAGGGCCATATTATGTATCAACTTAGAAGGCTATTTCACTTGAGAAAGCTTGAGTTGTCTCAAAACTATTTGGAAGGTCCCATTTCATCCCCTCTTTACAATCTATCATATTGTCGTTTAACAATTTAAATGGAAGCATTACCTCTGAATTTAGTATTCTTTCAAATTTAGAAACCATGGTATTTGGAGCAAACAAATTGACAGGCATTATCCCACCTTCCTTAGGAAACATGTCCTTTTTAATCATGATGGACTTGACCGATAATAGACTCCAAGGTGGTATTCCTGCTGAGTTGGGTATGCTTAGTCACCTAAACTGGCTTAACCTTTGCAGCAACAAATTAATAGGGTCACTTCATGTTGCCTTTTCAAACTGCACTCATCTCCAAATGTTGTAGCTATCTGAGAACCACTTAAATGGACCAATTCCATGGGAGTTTGGAAGGTTGTTAGAGTTGCAAGGAATGTATTTGTGGGGAAACCAACTCGTTGGAGAAATACCCAGCTCAGTAGGTAATTGGAGCTGCAAGTGCTGGATTTGGGTAACAACCAACTGAGCAACAAAATGCCCTTGGAATTTGGGAAAATGCAAAAAAGATGTTTAGTTTTGTGGAAAAATCATCTTGTTAGTGAAAGCAATGGTTTATCTATTCTAAGTCTAACAGTATTAACTAATTGCCCCAACTTGGAACAACTTGTTTTGGGATTTAATTATCTCACTGGTGTCTTGCCCACTTCAGTTGGTCGCCTTTCAAATTCACTCTCATTTTTAGCATTGGACTCAAATGAAATTGGGGGAAACATACCAGATGAGATTGGTAACCTAATAAACTTGGCGACAATAAGCCTAGAAGCAAACCAATTCAATGGGACCATTCCATCTACACTCAATAAACTTCCAAATCTGGAAAGATTATCTCTGGGAACAAACAATTCACTGGGAAGAATTCCTGGAAGTTTTGGCCAATCAAAAAGGCTTGGATTATTGTCACCCAGTGAGAGCATGCTTTCAAGGCAAATTCCTGATAGTCTTGGCAAGCTTCCACAATTAAGAGACCTTATTCTTCATCACAATCAACTATCCTAGAAATACCCAATATTTGTATTTCAACCAGACTTTTCACTTTCACTGTCAACAACCAAGCTAAGAATATATATATATATATATATATATATATATATATATATATATCTTGGAAGGGAAAGATTTTGCTTTACAATTGCCCAAATACAAGCAAGTGTGCTGGTGTGTGTAAGTGTGGGGACAAATGAACTTGCAATCCTTGCAACTGCAAATGATCAATACGATTATATTCTCATTATAATACATGTTTATCCTAAGTCTGTGTGACAAGCTTATCATATGATAGTTGTAATAAACAAACTATGATGTCACACTGATACCTGTGCGAGGAAGGATGTTTAAAACACACATCCATGGTATGTCATTAATGATTGAAGTTTTTTTTTTGTCATTTTTCTTGTATGGGATTCTAAGGACACAAAACTCTGTGGGTTTAAGGTTAATAGAACTAATGTTGATCTATCTTAGATCTTTTGTTGTTTTTTTCTTAATTATTGTATGAGGCTTCTGCTTATCAGAATGATTTCCTGGTTGAAATACATATCGTCAATCAAATTTGGTGAGACTAGATCTTCTTTCCAATTTTAGCATAGGCAAAATACGATATGTGAACCAAACTAGTTATGTCTATGATACTTGTGAATGTTGTTACAATTGCCTAAAGAGGCCCAAATTAATTGAGAGTTTTGTATGTGGCAGTAGTACGCCCAACTTTGTGGGGTGCACTCGAAGTTCACAGGAATAATTTGCAAATTTGAACTCTCTTTAACTGCATAGTGTTTATTTCAATATTATATATAATTCTAGGAAGAAGGATAGTTTTTTTTTGAAATTAAATTGGGAGGGGAAATGTAAAAGAGTATTGAAATATTTGCCTGCTACTAATTTTTCGGGGAAATGTAAAAGAGTACTAAAATATTTGCCTGCTACCAATTTTTCAACATTTTCATTCAAAATGTAGCACCTCCATTATAGACAATAGAATAAAGAGTTTTAAATGTTGAAAAATGCATTCTTCAACATTTATGAACTTTCTTAGCAAATATAAAAAATCAAACATTTATGAACTTTCTTTAATTATTTGTTTCTAGTGAACGTACTTGAGTGTTCGTGTATATATGAATAACTTGGAATTGTTTTATGAGCCCATGACTTAATTTTACAAAGATTGCACAATGTTGTATAAATGGGTTACATTTTCCTTGATATACCTTTCAACTTGTTCCAAACCAATCAATTGATTTTAAAAATAATAATTAAAAAAAAAAGCCACTTCTAATTTTTTATTTATAAATTTATTTGTGTAAACATTAATTATCATTGACTATAAATTAATTTTACTTTTTATATTAAAAATAGGATATTATATTAACCTTTGCCATGTAAGTCCACTCTAGCTTGAACCATCTTTGTTTATACATTCAAGGATTTTTTTTCATATAAATTAGATTGAACAAGCTTTTAGGCTGCATTGTCTATATATGTTTTTATACTTTACGTTTCAGATCTGAAAGCAAAATAAAGAATATGCCTCCTTACCACGTTAACTTACATATACTTTTCTATCGGAAAAACCCTTGCACCCCCTTCTGGTGCAAGGGCTAGTTATTAATTACAGTAATAAATGCCTCTAAATTTCAAACATTAGTTTGTTTCTCTTTTTACATTTTTAGAACTTAGTATTTTTACATTTTAGAGCTCCATTTAAATAACAAATATCTTAAAAACAATTTCATTATTACAACTATTAATATTTAACACCAAGTACATGTTTTATAACAAATATTATTACAACAATTAACGTATCAAAAAATGCTATATAACAAACAACAAGCCACAGCTCTTGCTGAGGAACTAACCACTGCAGTAAGACTTCGCACAAATGTTGATGACCTTGACATCTTGCTGGTTGAAGCATCCTCATGGATTAGATAAGGTTCAAGTCCTAGTTGGACTTTGATGAACCTTGACATCTTGCTGGTTGAAGCATCTTAATGGATTAGATCAGGTTCAAGTCCCAGTTGGACTTTGATGAACCCGCAATTATGGAATTGAAGCTGAAGGCAACACCCTGGTATGATCAATTCCAATCAAAGAAGTTAAGGACATGTTCAAGATATTAGATGATACAATTTAGAGAAGCATATTAAGTTATTACAACTCTCTCATGCACAATCACAAACACGTAACATTTTCATGTTTTCTCATGAATGCATGAATGCGAAGTTGCCAAGAAACTCATAGAACAAGGGAAATGATGAATGCTGATTTATGACAAATTACTGCTGTTAGTTAAGCACAAAACAATGGTTCATACTACTTACAATTTTGCAAAACCTAGATTATGGATCACTAAGGCATGAATGTCAAGTTGCCAAAAAACTCATAGAACAAGGGAAATGATGAATGCTGATTTATGACAAATTACTGCCGTTAGCTAAGCAAAAAGCAATGGTTCATACCTACTTACAATTTTGCAGAACCTAGATTATGGATCACTCTAAAAGATTAATTCTAGTGAACCATTAGGTGACGACCAATAACGCAATAGAGAAGTGACTGTTTGGCGACGAGCGGCACCAAGCATTGTAATAAAGAATCGACAACCATCTATCTTGTATTCCTCAAGTGGATTTCTAGATCCAAAACCTCGTACATTCACCTGAATAAACAAGTAAGAAATGTTAAAATTTACATAAACTTTTCGGGTCACCATTTCGATATGAAAATCAGCTAGACATTTCAAGGTAAAACAAATTCAACATGAACATTGTGGTTCAAGACCAGAGGTCATGTTTAGAATACCGCTGTACTAAGACGGTTCATGTTTACTAGATGATCACGCCAAAACGAATCCAGAGCTTTTAAAGCAATAGCTCTCTGCATCCAAATATATGAATGAAAGAATGTTAGTAGCATGCACGTGTACGTAGGAACATGAAGTTTACATAACCACCTTAAACTTTTCATATGCGCTCTATCTTTAAGTGCAGATTCAGATTCGATGCATTATTAAGAAATTAGCTGTAAGAAATTTACACTATACCAGATAGAATAAAATTAATTACAACTACTTTAAAGAAGATACCCTGTTCCTATCTAGCTTCAAAAGGCACAATAAATTATAACTAAGCAAATACAATTCTTCAAGCCTGCAGTTTGTCAAGCTCAGGTTACAGTTTCCTACCTTACAGTTTCGCCTTCTTATAAATGTGTTCATGGAAAGCCAAAATTCATCCACATTATAGTGTTAAGACTTAGAAAATATCATCAAGTTCTCCAAATCTTCAGTAAAATTTCAATCAATTATATGTACTGTTCATTTCACATAGTGATGAGAAATACCCTACTTGATCAGGTCGTCATGGCCTCCAGCATTCAATATCTATCTTCATCAAGTTTTGGTGCATTTTTGTATCTGTTGGAAATGGATGTATATACTAGGGCATATGGGCATGCCTTTCTCTGAATTAGATTTTCTTCAACATCAGAAGAAAATTGGTCAATTGTGATAAATCATAAGAAGCAGTTTCTGCATTTAAAAAGATATTTTTGGCGTTGCTGCCTAGGGAAGAAATATTCTCACAAGAAAGCATAAGGAAAGGCAAAAAGAGTTGTTTTGCAAACATCTATTTCATGGATCCAAAAGCATATCGTCAGGTATATATGCAGATCAATAGTCATTTAGTGTTTGGGAGAGACATGCACAGGATGACAAAGTTTATCTCCAGCATAAAGCCCAGCAAGACATCGTCGAATATTCCAAGTCTTCAGTATGTTTCAATGAATTATAAGTAATGTTTATTTTCATAGAAAAGAGAAACATGATATCAATGAGGTCATCATGACCTCAGGTCTTCTGTATCTTATTGAGGCTTTGCTGTATTTTTGTCATGACCATAGGAAATGCATACAAATTACTTTATGGGATTATGTCTTTCTTTGCAATGAGTTTTCCTTCAAGATCACAAGAAAATAAGGTTCAAAATGCGGGAAGAATGAAATCCACCAAAATGCATGGAGAGAGACAGAGAGAGAACCATGGTAAAAGGCTTGCAAGGGTGTGCCATTATACTAAGAAATAAATACAAATCTCATATCATAGCATTAGCATACCAAACGTACCAAAATGTCAATGTACTAAATTGGTAAAATCTTGAAATCCACCAAAATGCATAGTGGGAGAGAGAGAGAGAAAGAGAGAGAGAGAGAGAATGCCATGGTAAAAGGCTTGCAAGGGTTCTCCATTGCATAAGAAATAAACAAAAATCTCATGCCATAGGATTACCATACAAGAAGTACCAAATGCCAATGGACTGAACAGTAAAACCTCAGTGTCAAAATTATTGATGCCCAAAAAATTTACACATCTCTTCTCATCTCCATGACAAATTTTCTAATTACCTTTTTAAGAGTAGCTTTCTATTTCCTTCCATTACCAGAGTTTTGCCTTGGCTATGGGGCTATGTGCAAACATTTTTGAACTTACACTGACTGATGAGGTGCTACTGTGTTGCCTATGGACTTAATCTTCCCTCCCAAATAGTGCTACATTTTTAAAAAGGTTTATCAAGTGTCGTGTTTCATATATCTTTAACCTTGTAGCAGAGGATGATGTACCTATAATTCGAGGATTTTTCCTTCTTTGCATCCTCAATTGCAGTTGCAAAATCAGAGTTTTATATCATCTAAAATATAATGAAACCCTCTTAATGTAAGTTTTAAGAAGCTGGTATTGGCCCTTGAATTTGTAAAGTTTACCTGAAACCCTGGCAAACAGGATCCTATCACCACAACTGCCTCTTGCCAAATTTACCCCTGAATTAAAATCCTTTACTTCTATAATGTCCCACCCCAAATGGAGTTTGGACTCTGTGATTTAGCTCGATAAATTCTCAGTTTGACAAACACTGAATAGAACATTTTTGTCAAACACTTGCATGCACTTGTCTAAACTCCGTGAATAGAGATTTACAAGGACATGTAATGGCAATAGCATAAAGAGAGCTTCATTCATAACAGTAAAGAAATTAACTATTACATCATACTGATTCAGTTCTTTCCACAGAACATTTCTGAGTGTGACAACAGATAACACTTTACACAGCAATAAGGTTTCAGTCTATTAATGGACTGATTTGATTCCCATTCACAATATCATCAGATAATAGAAATGCAGCAACGATACATATATCAGACTTGCAGATTTAAATAGCAGATAAATAACAATTTGCAGATCATATAGATGCCATGGTTGATAGCTAAGTCACAAGGTTCGAATTCGAATTTGAGTTCAGCAACATTGAAATTTGGATGAAGTTCAGCTAGAGAAAAATTCGAAAAGTAAAAAATTCGGATTAAATTCGCCTTATATATAGTAAGTTAAAATTATTTAAAATAAAAGAATAATATAGTAAATTTAATTTAAATATTTAAATTTGATAAATTTTATACATTAAATATTAATAATATAAAATATAAATTAAATATTTTAAAATATTAAATTTTAATTTATTAACTGTTCACATTAAAAAATAGAATTCAATAAAACAATAAAAAGAAAATTATATTAAATATAAATATATTCAATCTTAAATTTTTAATAAAAGTTCAATTTAAATAAAATAATACTTAATATTAAAAAAATATCTTTTATAAATGACTCGGTATACTTTATAAAGACATTAAATTAAAAAAAAAACTAATCGCGATGGAAGAACTGCATCTAAGGCAGCTGCAATTTGTCCATTGTAGGCGCAATTTCTCCAGTGGAGGACGTGATTTTGGGTGAAGCCATGCTATTTGTTGTGTGCAGGATTTAAAACCGACTATTTAAAGCCACAAAGGTCAAAGATGCGAAGAAGCGAACAACCACAAGTGACTGAAGCAGTGGATCGCAACGGAAAACCCTGGCAATCAAAACGTAAGTCTAACTGCGACAGTCTCGTCGTGTGCATCATATTTCGGGGACCCCAACATAGAGTGTAGTCTGTAAACCTAAAAACTTCATGGCCTGTTTACCGTACGAATATAAAGGCGAATATTAACGATTTTTAAGAGTTTTGTTGAAGTTTGCCGAATTTTGAATTTCAAGTATGAAATTCGGCGAATCCTATGACTTAGGTTGATAGTAAAACCCCACGCTGGAACATGAAAGGGGCAGCTATGTTTGTAGTTATAATTTTCTCAGTATCTTTCCAACTATCTTGGATGCATGGCACTCACCACAGGTGACAGCAGTTGCTAGAAACCCACGGCTACACCATACAACAAATAACAAGGAGCCCTGCCCTCACTGAATATCAATGAAGCCACCATATACTTGCAGCAATGGAAGTCTGCAATTCTCATGCTTGGCAATGTAACTCTTTTCAAAACCTCACGCATAGGTAATGTCCCTCAGTGTTTCAATCAACAAAATGAATGTTTTCAGAACCACGACCAACAACAAAGTCCCTTATCAATCTGGCTGCCACAGTCAAAACTAGCAATATAATATTTATGCCAGCCGCCCTTGCTTTGATAAATTAATTAATATACCTCAGATTTCTGGTTTGATCATTCAAAACCTAAATAAGAAATCTTCCTAAATTCATTGAAGCACAAATATAATCCCTGGATGAGATTATCCAATCAAGTGCTCTTAGGTGATCTTCCACACTTGCAAACACCGTCCTCTCTGAGGGTTTTCATTTTCAAAAAGCTATGGCTTTCAACCAGCAAACCCTTGCTGAAGCTCTTCTCCAAAATTTGTCCAAAACAAGAAGAATAATCATGAATGTGCAAAATGAGCTCTCAATGCCCTTTTATAATTTCATGCCGAATTTGCATTTGAATTTCATTTCATTTCATTTGCTTTAATTTTGATGCACAACTTAATAATATAACATCCTTTTTAAAGTCACTTATAACTCCCTTTTAAATTGACGCTTAACTTTATATTATAAAGTGTACTTTAAAAATCACTTATATCCCTTTAAATATAAAGTCCCTTTTAATTTATTAATAATGCATAAAGTTAAATTATTTAATGTTGTTAATATTAAATGCATAGGACCAATATTAACTAATATAACTCTAGAATATAATTATGCCATCATGCCAAATATAGTAACTTTGCTAGTTGACCATACCCATGACTTACTATAAATAGTAAGTATGAGCAACACATCCAAGTAACTAAAAATAGTGTGCATCAAAGTGTCCTGAATGGCCTCCGAAAGGCACACCACAAATCAATTGGGACACTGAGCTGAAAAGTACTGTAATAAACACCAAAGGCTTGCTGAAGAACCATAGATTACCCTCAAAGGGGGGATCCCCCCCTAAACAACCTATTAACGTATAGGAACCAGTTGGTAGACTAACCACTGCAAAAGATATTGACCTAGGAAAAGGGGACATTACAGTCCACCCTCCCCAAGATTGTTTTTTCCCAAGCAATCCTCACCAGAATACCTTGGCTAGCTACTTGAATACCTGGATCCCAGATAAGCCTATAGAATACCAACCAACATATCCTTTGCATCTGCTGGGTAGAGATAAAACCATGCTCAACATCACTGTAAACAACTACCCCAATATAGAGCAATCTACCAAACATAGGAATCTCTAGATTCCATATCCAAAATGGAAGCCTTCCATACACATCACCCGTTGACTTCCACCACGCTACTCTGATATAATCTTCACCATGCTGAGAATGGTGAAGCAACTCATTGGGATCCAATCGGACTGATGTGCCATTCCTATCACCACCTAGATCCCATGGACAAATTGGGAGTTTGTCATTCCCAATTCCTAATGGCTCCTGCTACACCACTCTGATTACAATTGGAATGCCAAACGGCCCAAACTTTGCTTCTTTATCATGTATCCCAACAGCATGACCATCCTGTAGAAGCAACTCAGAATACCAGTAAGATTTGTCTCCTTCCATAGAAGAAAACACCTCACACCAACCATCTATCCCACACTTATGTGTCATTCGCAACATAACCAAATCAACTGTGAGTGGGCTGAAAGAAGAACAATATGCATACCACAAAATGTAAACACTGTGGAATGCATCAGCAAGCTTCGTTGGGAGTCCCAAACCAACACTCAGGATCCCATACCTTAGTATTCTTCCCCTTTTAAAGAACTCCTTGAAATTTTAGAAAGATCCAAGAAGAGTATTCTACAAGCTTTTAGAAGAATATTTTAATATTCCTTGATGTGACTCCTTGATGTGACCTAATATTTTATTTTTCACTTAAGTCACTTTTTAAAAGTATTAATAAAGTGACTTTATTAATTTATCATTAAAGTATGCCACTTTATAACTTTTTAATATAATTATTTAATATTACCCTTTTAACTTTACACTTTTTTCCTGGTAACATTAAATAATTAAAATAATGATTATTCCCTAAGCGGGCCGAAAAATTGGGACATTACAGTGTTTTACCTATCTAGTAATTAGTAGGTCCTATTTACATGTTAAGTTTACTTGGGTCCTAGGAGGGAATCTTTCTAGAAGGTGTTAGTTGTCATTAGATCTTATCTTTGACTTTTAACACATGTCCTAGGTAGTTATGATAAGTTATCACATGACATAGGATTAAGACACTTGTTATAATCCTATGTCTCACCTTAGCTATATAACCAAGGGGTTCTCAACAATTGTCATATTAAACTATTCTATTGGATTTAATTCCATTGCAATCTTGAGCAATGCATATTGATCTCTCGTGCTTTCATGAAGTTCCTAGATCTTGGGTGGCTAAAATCTTCAGCCAAATCTTGCATGGTGTAGAGTTATTCTATACCAACTCTTACATGGCATCAGAACTTGTGGGATTGCTTCTTGTTAGTCTTTATTGAAAGATCTAGGTTGCAAATCTTCGTGGATCTTGAAAAGTTGAGTATGCTTTTCTCTTGCATCAAATGATGATTTGGAGAATTAGAAAAGCTTGAAAGAAATTCCAGATTTGGGGGTTTCCTCTTTGTGGCTTTGTATTGCAGGTTCAAATTGGAACTTGGTGGTGCAAATCTGAGCTCACAATTGAGATCAGAGAGTTCGAGAAAGTCAGTTTTTTTCTTTTGTTTCGTCCAAATCGGACATACGAGGCCAGATCTATGAGGGTTTGAAACTGAAGAGTGGTTGCCAAATCTAGAAAGTAGCTGCAATTTTGGAGCATTTCAAGTCAAATCTGACCCTCCCATTGTGTCCTGGAGGCCCAAAAACCCCAAGATTGACTGTCAAATCATCCAAATCCGAGCACTTCATCCGAAGCTTGAGGAAAAACAAATCTCTCCTTTGGCGTTGTATGGTTGTATGGCTGTAATTATTGCAGACGTACTGTTTGTAGAAGAAAACAATTTAAGTCGCAGGTGTGAAAAAATTAATTTGCAAGTTTAAAAACAAATCGGGTTTTTAGAAATATTTTATTAGATGTTTTTTAAATTTTCTGCAAATTTTTTAAAAAAATTTGTAGGGCGTACTTGCACTTGCGTTAGAAATCTACAAAGTACCGCTAGCGGTAGTACCTAAGCCACACTGCGCCACATGGCAGGTTTCTATTGGGCCACACGGGTGCAATCGTAGCAGTGGCCCATTTACTGCCATCGTCAATAGCCGACAAATTTAACCATCAAATCAAACGAATATATCAATGCATTAAAAGATTCTGTCGATGACACAATAAATCGACGATCAAAATATTCCTAAATTCCATCAAAGATTCCTTTCGTTTGGCCAAGAGAATATTTCGTCAAACTAGGAGTATATTATGTTATGACGGGCAAAAGAATGTCAAATTTAATCGCACAATGTCGACGTCACCACTAAGTGAGCAGTGACGTTAGCAACCTTTACAGATTTTTGCTCCCTTCTCCAATGCAATTTTCATTTTGGAGGGAAATTTTCAAACGCCAATAACTTGGTCGTCCGACCTTTTTGTGAGCAATTTTTTTTATTTGGGGTAAAATTTTGTGCTCTACCCAATGGTCTTTGGAGCCTAGTTTTTTCCAGAAATTGCAGATTCTCATAGGTGTTGCTAAGCTATTCTCATTTTCAAAACTTCAGGGGCTCTGTTCTTGCTTCTACGATAACATTTTTGGGTGAATTTTTTTTTTGAAGTGCACAATTTTTCGTGTACTTTCCATTGGTGTGATCAGTTTGATCCCATTTTGTGTAAAATTTTACTTTGAACTTGAGGCCTAATTTGGAAATTTGTATGCACTAAAATCAAGTCCACTTTGTTGTTGTTGGCAAGTGGCACTTGTAATTGCACTAAGTATAAAGTGCCACAAATCATATATTGCTTGGGGGGTTTCATGGTTGAGTAATTTGGGGGGGTAATCTTTTGCTTTTGTTGGCTTATGTCTCTTGATTGGTCTATTGTGTGACTAAAATTGAGGAGTTTAATATGGGCATCAAAAAACATCCTGTTGTAATAAGGTTAAATCGAGGGAACTTTAAGTCTTGGAGAGATGGAATCCTAACACATTGTAGGTGGCTTCATCTTTTGCCATATCTCTATGGACTAGTTCCTAAACCTTCATCAAAGTGGAAGAGAGTTGTGTGGGACATAAAAACAGAACATATCCTAGGAGTAATTGGTTGTGGTTGTGATATTGACACACAAATAGCCACTGCTGGTATTGAGATACCTTGTGACCTTATGGCCAGAGTTTGGGAGATGTATGCAGACTCGAATGCACCTCCATTCCCAAAGGAACTTGTTGCGGATTGTCTTCTTCCACTTGCAAAGTTTCGACCTATTGATGATAAAACAACTGCAACACTTGCTCATTGGGAAAAGTTTGGTAGTTTTGATGACATAGAACCTTCTCCTCCTCCTATCGAGACTTTTATTGAGACTTCAGTTTCTATTCTCTGAGTCAACATCTTGAGGTTGAGGACTCTTGTAATCCAGCATTGGAAGAATCATCTAGTGTTCTTAATGATGAGGACACAATAGGAAGTTTGGTTCCTTGTGATTCAGTGCAGTAGGACATATATTGTCTTCTAGAGATGGCTATTTGGCATGACTACTTACAGACATTGCTAGTTTGTTTTGTGAGTCCCACATTTCAAATTTGGGAGACATCATTGATTTCATTCATCTTCTCTTTGATGGAGATGATCCTTCTTCAATTGTTGCAAGGGAACACTCTAACCCTCTTGTTCATTCTCTACATGATCATTCTTTGCAGTTTGACACAAGTGTGGATACTTTTGGACAACATTTGGAGGAGGCTTCTTTGTCTTCAAAGGAGGTATCCTTGTCTTTGGATTGTGTTCTACAATCGTTTCTAGGAGATTCTCGATTGTCTTCTTCGAAAGTGTGGCCTAGAACGCCTGTTTGGAGGGTGACAACTTTTGGCATCAACATGGAGACACTTGAACATTCTTCAGAGATTTCATCCATGTAATGTCCCCATTTTGGCCATACGCTCTTCTTTGACTGATAGCCTATTTCTGGAAATCCGTAGGTTGATCAGAAGTGAAATTAGGGTTTCCTTGCTTGGAGTTTTGTGGCATTTCACATTATTTACTATTTATAGTAAATTCTTTTTATGGCAGTATGCAGTTGGTTGTCTTCAGTCATCACTTCAGTTGAGCATGTTATTTGTTGTTTCAATATTTTCCTCTCAAGCCTTAATTGATGAAATTTATTGATTAAAAGGCATAAGTGTTATATTTTTCAGTTGACCACCCCTTGGCCTAAGGATATAACTTGTAAGTTGTTTTAAAAAGGGGTCATGAAGGGTACGCCTTGTCATAAAGAGATATTAATATTTTATTTTTTTGAACTTATGCTTGGAGGAAAGTGGACGCCACTTTATGAAGAGTTATATTTTATGAAATTTCAAAAGTAAGAAGAATTCAAAAAGGTGTCTCTTGGCGTACTGCTTGGAAGTTGATGAGTTTCTCAGTTTTTATAAAATGAAGACATTGCTCCAGCATTTGGTATCCATTGTTTACCTTATTGTTATGTTGTCAAAATGACTATGGACATTTTGCTGTTGCTTCGAGGATGCTACCTCCTAGCCCCTTCCCAATTTCGTGTTTGAAATACAACACCTAGTTGGAACATTGCTGCTTCTCACATCAGACTAGCAGATTGAGCATCATAGATTGAAGAATTTTGGAGAATTTTCACAGTTTTGAGTTCCTGGTTTTGCTACAGCTGAAGCTGATTTTTACTCATATCTATTTGGGTGATTTTATTTTCATTCTGGGTATTTTGGCAAATGAACTGTTGATGCAAGGCGCCACTTTCCACAAAGTATTGGAATTTAATTCCAAGTATTCAATTTTTACTTGCAAAATCGATTTTTGGTGAAGGCCGTACCATTTAGAGGTGCATTGGAATTCGTGCCAAATAATCTGGAAACTTTGGTGGCTGTTTCTGGATTGTATCTTGGGCGCCAGACTTATAAGGAGTATTTGCAACTTGTTTCACGTCATTCGGAGGAGAATTGAGTGAGTTATGAGCATTTCATTGATTCTCATAGTTGCAGATTGATATTTTCAGTTTACTGTTTTTGTATTAGATTGTAGAAGTTCTGATTTCTGTTTCATTATCAACTGTTAGAGAGTTAAACAATCATTGAAAAACATCTATTAATCTTGTGTATGAAGATTACTGTATTTCCTATGTAATTTGCAGCTTATTTCTCATTGTACAAACTGTAAACAGTAGTACTGTTCCAGTTTTAATTGCTGCAATTTCTTTTTGTATCTTCTCATATAAGTCCCCTGGATGGTTTACCGCCAGTGTGGTTAAATTGATTGTAATATCTTATACCCACTCATAGTGGTGAATCCCCACAGCATTGTGGATGCCCGCCGCAGCGGACGAATTGTTTTCTATTGTAATCTTTTCCCCCCACTGTTTGGTGGTAGTGTGGAACTGTTTCTCATGGCTGGTTATCCGCCTATCATTTCATAATTTCAATCTTTAACACTCCGTCATATGTTAGCACCTCGCCCTCAGTGGGATCTTGAGTGCACATTCTTGACGTTGAGTAGTTCTTCAATTCAAGTTCAGTTTCTTCAATTCAAGTTCAGTTTTCAGTTTGAGGCTAACGCTAATCCAATCATCTATTGCTGGTTATGTTGTGTTATTTTTTCGAAAAAATTGGTTAGCATATTTCAATCCATCATCCTTCTTCCTGCATCTTCCTTTCAGGAATGGGAAAACATTCTGCATACCATCTTGGTTTTGTTCCTTCCTAAGGGGAGAACCCTTGTTCGACGCTTTTGGATCATCTTCAGCATTCAATGTCGAGCTTCTACCATCATTACAAGACACTCAACATTGAAGGGGGCTGCATGGTCTCTCTTCTTCTTCTCTCTTATGGGGTTCTTTTTCCTTGAATGGGGTTTTGTCCTTCTCATGTATCATTGAGAGTATTTTGTATTTCATACTCTCTTTTGGGGAGGAGTTTTGTCCCACCGGGTTTTCTCCTTTTCTCTGTTTGTGAAAGATTGCATTTCCATTTGTACATGGGTACCTAACATGGCCTTGTAGCTGGAACCCATCTTTGTGTCATTTGCATAATAATTCACTACTCCCTAAGTTGCACTTAAGGGGGGTTGTTGGTGTAAATAGGTGTTTTACCTATCTAGTCATTAATAGGTCCTATTTACATGTTAAGTTTACTTAGGTCCTAGGAGGGAATTTTTCTAGGTGTTAGTTGTTATTAGATCTTATCTTATCTTTTTACTTTTAACACGTGTCCTAGGTAGTTATGATAAGTTGTCACATGACATAGGATTAAGACACTTGTCATAATCTTGTTTAATCCTATGTCTCACCTTAACTATATAACCAAGGGGTTCTCAACAATTGTCATATTGAACTATTCTATTGGATTTAATTCCATTGCAATCTTGAGCATTGCATATTGATCTCTCTTGTGCTTTCATGAAGTTCCTAGATCTTGGGTGGCTATAATCTTCAGCCAAATCTTGCATGGTGTAGAGTTATTCTATACCAACTCTTACACAAAGATGTTCCTCTACATAACTTATGTTGCCTTCTATACCA
This sequence comes from Sequoia sempervirens, assembly GCA_007258455.2. Classification (NCBI taxonomy): domain Eukaryota; kingdom Viridiplantae; phylum Streptophyta; class Pinopsida; order Cupressales; family Cupressaceae; genus Sequoia; species Sequoia sempervirens. The sequence goes on from VDFB02111817.1 coordinate 25,907, forward strand.
TTATCTATTGTTTGTCTACTCTCTTTAATCCCATTAGTCTTTCTTTCAATCTTTCTCCATTTCCAAGTCTATTCTAGGCAACAAACCTTAAACTTGGTACAAAATACTCCATTGGTACAACCATATCTAAGTTGTACATTAGATCCATATAACTATAGGTAGGCATTCTTCCCAATCCACATCCTAGATCCTAGCAGACTTTTGATTAAAAATATTAACACTTTTCTTATGGCCTCAATGATTGTGAGTATTGCGGACCAAAAAGAGTGGAAAGTCATGACTTTGATGTCCTCAATTGAATAACATGGTTGAAAAATGCCTGCCATTGTTGGTTGTGATCTGCATTGGAATGCCAAATATGGTGATTGGTTGTATGTACAAAAATAAAGCTGTACTTTGGGCATTGATGTCAACACTATGGTCTTTGCCAAGCTTTTGTCACTTTAGTAAAGCATTTTGTGGCTGCTACAATGTACTTGCACAGATGCAACTTGCTAACTTTTAATGGACTGATATAGTCAAGTCCCCATCCTTCAAAGAGTTCTTCAGTTTAAGATTGAATCGTGTAATTTAAAAATGTATGACATTTTTTATCCCAATTTTAGCATGCAAGCAGAGGTGAACTAATAAGGCATACCTTTAGCTCTTTGAATGCTTTCTCTTGTTCATTAGACCTCATGTACGGAATTGGTTTCCATGTTAGAATGGGTAGGGGTTGAGAAGCTTGAGCAACAAATTTATTAAGTGTTGGTAATATACTAATATCTAAAATGACCCGAGAATGACTTTACTCTCTCCAGGTGCATCTATTTTCACCACGACTCGTATCTTATGAGGATTTGTCTTTAGTCTGACTTTCCAAAGGACATGGGCAAGAAATTTAGCATGTTGTACTATGAATGTATGCTTCTTCGTGTTCAATGCCAACTTTGTTGCCTACATGATCCACAAGGACATGGAAAATAAAACTTGAACATTAAGTAGGATTCAGGAATTGGATAATGAAAATAGCTAGTTGAAAGAAAATGTACAGGTTCATTTACCTGGTTATGGAGAAAAATCTGCATAAGAAGGTATCTACATCTTGGGCTTGAACCTGTGAGTGAGGAAGTAAATCCCAACTAATGGAAACTAAGAAACGAATTGAATTGGTATCTTTAACATTTCCAACTTCAAGATACTACTCCTTGGGCCCAAGAGAGAGTTCCAACATCATCAAGAGCTATTTATAGGGGTGGAAAGTAGTAATTTTTTATAAAGGATTTACTTAAATATTGCATAGGGGAGAATTAGAGAGATTTCAGTTGTTCATTAGTTTGTAGAGGATAGGCCAAGAAGTAGAGAACAACCATTGTTTTACCCCCTAACACTAGCTCCTCTCAATTAATTGCAACAAAAGGTAGTAGTGCAAATGCCTCTACCAAAGCTGGTTCTTCCTTCATGGACTTTCTAGGGTAAAATCTTCTGTTTCATGAACTGATTTATTTCTCTTTTTGCAAGTTAAATTTCTGGTTCTGCACACAATATTCACACCTCTTGAAGTACCTCATTTGTTTAAACAAGTAGTATGGTGAAATTAATTTTATGATTATTGAATTCTTCAAGTATTGAGAAATTACAGATCACTACAACACTAAATGCACTCCAGCAAGACTCACAAATGTGACTCCTAGACACTATGATGAATTGATCATCCAAGAAAGCTTCAAAATTTCCCCTCCACATCTTGTAAAAGGTATATTGGATTATTCATTGTAAATAGCTAGTATGTTACAATGTCTATATGAAAACCTAACATACACATGGACTCTATCTTCCACCATGAGTGGTTTTTATTTTATCTTCCACGGCTATGCTGATCTAGTTGGGTCAAAAAAAGTGAACCTTACAAAACATATATTTAGTGTCCAACTATATCTTCAAGTATGGAGTTTGCAAATAGAATAGGAAATAAATCCTTGAACATGACTCATTCAAACTCGTGAAGTTCATAATGATTCAAATTTTACTTGACTCTTTCTTAAAATTAATAATTATCAACAGCATCCATTCTCTTGCTTCCAAATTCAAAAGAATTCCCTCGTCAACCATATTATCAATTTCTTGTTGGATTACTGTGCCATAGTTTTGGTTCATCTAATATGTTTTCCTTTACTATAGATGAGCTCTGAGTAGCAAAAGGTATTATTCCTTTTAAATTTTTCTATGTCCAAGAGAAGATGTGTTAGAAATGAAGATAGCTATTATGTATGAAAATCTAATTGCAAGTATTAAACTGATTTAACCAGTAGTTAACCAAATGGAAATTGCAAGGAAATAAATCAACAACACAAAGAAGTATGGAACGAGAGAAACAAACACATAACACAAAACTTATGTGGAGAAACCCTTTCGAGAAAAATATCCACCAAGAAGAGAGGCCCAAGTCTGAATTATCTTCAAAAACAGAGATCACATACAATCCTTCCTTTCTCTTCTTCGGTCTTTGATCCTTCAACACCTGCATACAAAAAATTTCTACATACTTGTTGTGACCTTTTCACACATCGCCCCATTCAAGATGGGGACCCCTAATTTTTGCTCCATTTTGGTCTTTTGGCTTTGGTTTTGTCTCTCTCCCTCTCGTTCTGCTGTCTTCCTTTCGAGGGATGTGCCCGTCTGTGAGCTTTAACGTGAAATTTTGGCCAAGTCTGAAAATTAGGGTTTCCATCTTTCTGGTCAGTCCGAGGTCGAACAAAGTGAATATATTGAAAACAGGGATTAACATTGAGGTCAGTGTACTTCTAGCAAGCTTCCACTGAAATTTCATCAGATTCCGACTACTTACTATTTTTAGTAAGTGTGAAATTTGGAACATTTTCTCGACACTTTCGGAGTTTTAACAGTCACACTACATTCAGAACACATCAAGCTGCTCGTGTGCAAAATTTGAGCTGAAACAGACAACTTACTATTTTTAGCAGTTCAGCTTCCGGAGCAGATTTCAGGGCCTAGATGCAGAGTTTTTCAATGCATGTCGGATGATTCCTTCTGGGTTTTCAAAGACCTTCGCAACAGTATAACATCCAAAGTGAGAACTTTTTTCAGAGTTCAACCTTCAAAGGCTATTTTTAGGGTTTTCATGTCAGGGTTTTCTTTGCATGTCAAGTGATTCTTTGTGGGTTTTTCGAGACCTACGCAGTGGTGTGACATGCAAAACAGGATAATCACTTATTCACGAACTTGCTATTTTTAGCAGATGCATCCCAGCAGCCGCCTCCCAGCACTTCAAAATCACAAGCTGATCGCAACGCAGCAGAAACGAGAACAAACGGAGATCATTTGATATGCATGCAGGACAAATTAGGGTTTCCAGCTTTGGGGCCCGAAAAGAGGGGTAAAAGGTCAGAATTTTCGAAAACCGATGTATACCACCGCAATCAGTATCTTTCAAGCTGTTCGCTAGTAAAATTTGAGGGAAAACGGAACACTTACTATTTATAGTAAGTCATTTCAGAAACTGGCTAAAAATAGAAAGTCAGCGGCAGGGGCCGATGTCAGCAGACAAGTCACATGATGAGGAGCGCTTCATTTAGATTTCAAGTCAAACAGAGTTGTGGAGGTATCAAAAGCAGGAAGTTACTATAAATAGCAAACCACCTTCAGAAATATGCTATTTTTAGCAGGCCAACTCAGAATAGCAGTGTCAACAAGCTAACTAGGTCATGAAGATCCAGTGTTCAAAATTTCAAATCATTCTGAGCTTCAGAAGTGTAGAAATCAGGGGACTTACTATAAATAGCAGGGCATGGATAAACAGGCGGGAGCAAATAAAATTTCTAAGTCTTGAACTCATCCACCTCCACCTTGAAAATGCGCCCAGTTCACAAGCATGATATGGAAAAAGATACTAAATGTTGAATATCCTACAGGTACCCTCAAATGCGCCCATGCAAGGTGGAGAAGTTATGAAAATTTCTAAGGCATGAAAATATCCTGCTGGACATGCTAAATGCGCCCCAGCTTGCCTTCAAGGTGTTTGAAAAAGTTTCTACCATGTTTCATCCTCCACCACATAGGATATGTGCCACTTCAAGCTAGTTGTTGAAAAAGTTTCTAAGGCATTGGCATTTCATCCTCCTACCTAGGTGAAATGCGCCCAAATGAAAGCATGCAAAGGGGGACAAGAAAGTCAAAAGGTCAAAGAGTTTTATCCTGCTCATGTCTCCATTTGCGCCCTCATCCTCAGCCAAGCATGCAAAAGTTTCTAAGTACAAAGTTTCGTCCACCTCCTATGGCAAAATGCGCCCATGCAACAAGAAGGTCAAAGAATTCAAAGAAGTCAACAATTTTCATCCTTCATACATGGCAAAATGCGCCCAAGTGAGGGCATGTGAGGACAAAACAAAGGAAGTCAAAGAGTCAACAAAGCAAAAGGCGTTGGAAGTTCATTCATCTACACATGCAAAATGCGCCCATATGGGCTGAAAAGAAAAGGACAAAGTTTTGACTTTCTTTTCTTTCCTTTGAATGCGCCCATGCAAGCTAAAAGAAACCAAGGCGTGGTGAAGTTCATCCTCCAGTTTGTGTGATATGCGCCCAAGGTAAGATGGGTGAATAGTGACTTAAGAGGGAGTTGAGGTTAAGTTTTCCTCCATGTACTAGATGCCACCAAAGTGAGGTGAAGGTGGAGAATATTGTTGGGCGTTGAAGTTAGAAATATCCTCTTCAAGTGTGAAGTGCGCCTAGGGTGGTGTGAATAAAATATGTTGGGCATTGAAAGTAAAATATTCTCCATGGCATGATGTGTGCTTTCAAGAATTTTCTAAGAGAATTGAAAATTTCTCTGAGTAGATAAAATTTCTCCATAGGAAGAATGGATTGAAGAATGAATAAAATTTTCTAAGGGAAAATCTTTCAAAATGCTAAGGGATTTAAAAAATTTCTAAGGCAAAATATTTTCTTCCTTAAGAAAATACGCCTAAAGCATGAAGGATGATGAAATTTTCCTGAAGAGAGTGAATTTCGCCGGTCAATGAAGTCAGAGGATGCCAACACTGCAGGAACAAACAAAAAAAAAAATTCTCAAGTCAGAGCAACAGTACAACTCACAGGAATGATGAGCAGGAATAAATTTGATGTGGAATTATTTTTCAACGGTTCAAAATTTAAAATTAAATGAACCCATTCATTGTATACCCATGAATTTGACAAGTTCTAAAAGAAATTTTCTTCTGGGTATTGAGGATTATTGATGAGGAATGGATTTTAAGATATTCCACAGCTTGCCAAGGATTTTGAGGTAAAAATTTTAAATGGGCTCCAGGTTGGTGAATTTCCCAAGAGAAATTTGGAAAATTTTCTAAGGCAAGGTATAAAATGTGTTTTCAAGATAAAAATTTGCCTTGGCAGATGAATTTGAAAATGATCGCCTAGATAATTTTTGATCAAATTCCTGATGAAAGGATTTTTCTCGAGTCTGAGTTGGAAGAAATATTAGAGTGAAGTGCGCCCTCAGGAAGTTGAAATTTGGCTAAGGCATAAAGACGTTGAAGATGTAGTTAGCTAAGAAAGACGATGAACCCTTGGAAGTTAAAGTGCGAAAATCGGGTAAGTAAGGTGAGTTTATATTATGAAGTGTCCTTATGCTCTTCTCTTATTTGTTTTGCAGGAAAAACGTCGAGACCAAACGATGATGACTTAAAGTGATGAAGCAAATAGTCCAAGATGATAAATCACGAAGGAAGAAAAAGTTGCAAGAAAATGGCTAAGTGTTGAGACTTAGTGACAAAGAAGAAACGTTTTCAAAACTCAAGATGGAGAAAAGAATGGAAGCTCAAGCAAAGTTGAAGAACAATGTCAAGAAGAAGATCAAGAACAGTGTGAACGCGTTTCAAAGTTGGAATCTTCTAGAAGGATGATGGACATTAATGGCTCATTTATTACCCCACTCCTCTTGGTGGCGGTTTTTAGGGTGAATCTTGTTTAGGGCTGAGGTGGCACGATCTGGGCCATCCAACCGATTGTAATCTGAGCCGTCCATTGGACTTGGCCAACTATAAAAGGGGGAGTCCCCCTCATTTGTATCTCATTAGAATTAGATCAGAGTTAGGATAGCAGAGAAGGAGTAGCGAGAAATTGCTAGAGTAGAAAGTAGAATAGTTGATAGTATAGTTTAGATTGAAAAGGAAGGAAAGTCTTCCCTTTGAATACTTTGTAAGAAGTTGTCATGAATGCTTTCATAATAAAAGAATTTTCATTGATGGTCATTTCTTCTTTGTTATGAGTAGTTGTTGAGGCTTCTTCGTCCTTCCAATTCATGTAGCATCTTGAAGTAGCTTAAAGTAAAGTAGACTTCATTTCATGCAAGTACTTAGTGATTGTGGAATGTGGTGCTCGATTTGAACAAGACTTCGCTTGTCCATACCACTAGCGGGCTCGCTGACGGTGGGTTCGCCCTGCGTGGTCAACTAGATTTACTTCCCAAACTTAACTTCGATTGTGATTCACGTGTTTGTATGCATTGTCTTGATGGTACTTGCATGTCGAGTTATAATTTGAAAACCTTTCGCCACTCCTCTGAAGATTGCACCGGTTTTGTGGAAGCTGTCCAAAGCGAGGCAAAGCAAGGCCCGGTTGAAGTCTGCAAGAATTGATTGCCATGTCCCACGCCTTAGAGTAGATTAGAACTTCTTAGGCCCTACACTCTTTTAAATTCAGTTCATTTCTGGTTAGGATTAGGAAACTTATGCTCACTTGCCAAATCATTTGAATTACACGAAAGCCCTTAGTTCGCTGTCTGCTGTCAACTGTCGAACAATTGTGTAAGTCCCCTTGAAATACCAGCAAAATCACATCAAGCCAACTGAGACTATTCGCACTAAAGGAGCCTTGGAGTTAAATGTATGATCTATCTCGTAATCTTAGCATGCAGGAAACTTTGTTCAAGAGAGGGTAGAGTAGCCATTGGCGACTTTATTCTGTGTTGGTGTAGTCGCAAAAACCACGTCAACAATACTATTACCTCCCTTATCACCTATTTTATAGCATTTTCACCACCGAAATCGGGTGCCCAAGTTAATTATCGTATTCCTACCCCTTCCTTGGAAGAATTGAAGCATTAATTGCATTTTCCAATGTAGGTTTGACACAGATTGTCCTTATGGACACCATGTTTGTCCACATCCAAAAGTAGTTTTTGTCTTATTTCCAAAAGTGCTATAAGTTATAACTATCCAAATATGATTACGAGTGTCCAAAACAGCCTCATGGGAAGTTGGGCACCCAAAACCATCGTATCCTCCAAGATGCCTTTCTAGTAAATAGTAACTTCATGTCAGTAAGAAGTTAGTTGCCACCCTCAGTAAATAATACTTACGATACCAATAAACCTTGATGGTAAAAAATAATTATTACTGATAGTGAATCCCTCATCCTTGATGAAAGATTTACAAACAATATTAGGAGTGATTAAATACACAGAATTTGCAAGGTTGATGGCACCTTAATCCTAACAAGATGCCCCTATAATGCATTAAGATCCTAAATGTTGTGACCTTCAACAATGGTTCCCAATCATCACCAACCATGAGCATTTAAGAATTTCCTTACTCACTATAATAGATTTTTTGTACTTCAATTCTCTTGCACTTCCAAATTGATGGTTCTGCTAGTTGTCAAGCTTTGCATTCTAACCTTGCATTTTATGAATTTAGGTGTCTACGATGACTATTATATTGACAATCCTAAAGAACTCAATGCCACCAAATTTTGTTTATGTTCATCTCTATTGACACCCCTTAATTATTCTACATAATTTCAATGAATTGCAAACTAGTTGGAAGTTTGGAACACTTCACAACCTTCCATTTTCTAATGGAAAAGTTGTTGAGAGAAATTTTCTCATCTTCAGACCATTGCTACAACTCTAAGGTCTATTTGTTGTTCGACCCAATCAATTTTTTTGTAATCTCGACATTCTTATTCAAAGTCTGAATTTGATGGGTCTAATCATGTTGATTCCTCTCTCACAACCTGAATTTTGAGATCTGTCTCATATTTTCAGAGTTTAGTTTCAATGGACAGCAGATTATTCTTCCATGTATGATTGTCTTTGCTCCTATTGACCAGCCATCCAAAAGTACATCATAGAGCTTTTTACAAAATTTCAATGGCCACAAAATTTATCAAAGTATTGATTTCCAATAACTACCAATTTGTGTCACTGCTGCTCTTAACACATCTATGTCATACTTCTCCAAGTGTCCTTTAGAAGAACATACACACTAGTGTTGGCATGCCAATTTGTCAATTTCATGATAACACAAAATAGAATAGTGTGTGAGGAAATTATCTCTTCAAACTAGCAAGGTAAACTCTTTGATTTAATCTACTCCTAAAATCTAAAACAAATAAACTAGATTGCTACTTATGCGCACTATACAAATTATTTACTAGGGGCTTTGCATGAAAGTAAAATTCTTGAAAACAATCTAGACCTATCTTTTTGACCTCAAAGGTAGAAGCACAAGAATGAAAGTGCTTATCTCACCATGATTTTTTCTATTAGGCAACCAAACAACAATATTACTTATTGATTAAATTAGAGATCAACAAATTCATATTAACAAAATATTGGCTTTGAACAAAGAAAACAACATCAATGACAACAATGGATGAAACATGAGATTGAAAAGGAACAATAACCCAAAAGCATGCGAAGCTGCTCTAAAGGATAGAAGATAGATGCCACACAAACTTAAAACACAAATCTTCTTTATTGATATCTTGAAAAATTCTCACATCTACAACACAATAATCAAACTTCTATAACATGAGTCTATTACAAACCCTCCCTCCATTTAATGTGCCCAAGGCACTTATTTATAAGCTGTCATAAAGAACTTTTGAGAAATAAAATAATAATATAATATTCTCATACATGTGATGCTTTAAAACACAACCCTATCCCTATCTTATGAAAAGAGGAAATAATACAACTTTTAAAGCAATATAATCCTTAAAACAAATAATTAAATACAATGGCCTAAAACTAGGCTCATATCTATCCCTTTTGAAAAATAGTAACCACTGTCACATAATAAGCTATTTTCAAAAATCTAAAAAACCATTGACTTGCAAACTTTGATAATTCATTTGAAGACTCTAAAATATGATGGAACTTTTTCTAGAGCTTGTGAAAATTGTTGAAACCCTATCCATGGATACGAAATTGATGACCACCTCTAAAAACGCAATTTTCTATTTTTTGAGCTCTTCTTGCCATTCCTCGAAAAAGCATTACAAAGTTGAATTTTTGAGCTCTTCTCACCATTCCTAAAAAAAGTATACCTATTAAAAATAATGGTTTCAAAAAATAGAATTGTTCTAAAACTTCAACAGATTTTCTACTAAAAATTGAAACCCTAACCATGAGATTATGCCCAACACTTGAATCTCGATTTTCCTACACTTGGAGGATTCTTATCATGGAAAAGCAAGCTAAAAAGTGCAATTGTTGGGTCTTCTGAGTTGTTTTTCCATTAAAGGAACTTATCGATGGCAACACCAATCAAAGAGTGTGATTCACTTAATGTTTCTCCCCCTTCAAGTGTTTGTTAGGTTTTGATGTTGGCAATGCCACTCAAAAAAGTATAATTTCTTCTTCACTTTACATTCTTGTCATGTTTTTGACTTGGCTATGTCACCTTTGTCGCTTTTCTATGCAAGCAATGCCACTCAAAAAGTGCGACACTGGTGTAGGAGCATTCCCATGCTCAAATTTGGGTTTGTGTCTTGTTTTGTGTTGTTTGATGTAAATAAGGTCATTTTGGACCATTAATGATCATTTGGAGTCATTCTAGACCATTTTAGAATGTTTTGGAGTCATAATGCAAATGATGTCAAAACAAAATTGTCAAAATTGTAAAAGTTGTCATTGTAAAAGTTGTCAAAAGTGCATTAAGATTACAACTTTGATTAGCAAGTTAGTTGGGGGTGGTTGGTAGTTGGAAAATGCTTGGGAAAGCATAAATACATGTTGTAAACACGAATCCCAAGGTTGGGAAGGTTGGAAAAGATGGGAATGAAAATTGGAATCAATTTGGAGCAAATCATTTGTACATTTTTCCTGTAACAGTCTTGTTCTTTCACGTGGTACGAACATGTACGGCCTTTGTATGACCTGCACATGGTATGGTTGGAAAGATAATTGAGTTAGCTTTCATTTGGTTTTAGTTTGGTTAAATTTCATTAAGTTTAGAGAAAGTTATAGCATTTTTTGTAACAGTAGGTCTGAATCTGCCCTAGGGTTTCCAGCGAACAAGAAAATTTCATATCTTTTCTTCCCTCCATCAAAAATCTCTAAAAATTGGTGAAAATTTTTGTTTTGAGGGTATCTAAAAACCCCTTAGAGGATATTTCATAGTTTTCCGTTTTGATGAAGTTACTAATGAAAGTTTGCTTGCATTTGGGTGTAGACAGTCCAAAGAAAACCCTCTTAGAAGTAGGACAGTCAAATTTTGAGCCCCTCTGTACAAAGCAACCCTACCTTATTTTTTCATATGTGTAAGAATGGCCAAATGGGTATCCTAAATGGGTCTTCTTTTTTGTAGATCAGGGCTAGGTCAAAAGATATGTCCAATTTTCCTTTTTGAAAGGTTACATGCAAGAATAAGGATTTGTGAAGGAAAACCCACTTTTTGAAGGTTGTTTTGAGTTTGATTACCCTTGCTCTGCCTCAGACATTTAAATGTAATTTGACTCATCTTCCACGTTGTCTTGATTTTCTAATCTCTATGCCACTTAATTTGCACTTTTTTACTAGAATAGCCACCTAAAAAGTGTCACTCTTTTCATTGAACATGGCGTTTGTGCTTTTCTTATGACTTGCCACTCTTGTCGCACATTTTGCCTAGCTCAACCACTATAAAAGTGTGAATTTTACACTAAAAACTTAAATCATTCATGCCAAACGAACTTTTCCAACCACTTGATCACTTAAATCATGCTTTTGGACTAGTTATGCCACCTTTGTCATATTTATGTGCTAGCTTGCCAAGCAAAAAGTGTGAAATTTTTGATGTGAAACTAAGGATTTATTGACAATTATCCCAAAGGAGGTCTAAACATTAAAAGTGTGAATTTCACACTTAAAACTTAAATCATTCATGCCCCAACGAACTTTTCCAACCACTTAGTCACTTAAATCATGCTTTTGGACTAGTTATGCCACCTATGTCATATTTATGTGCTAGCTTGTCAAGCAAAAAGTGTGAAATTTTTGATGTGACACTAAGGATTTATTGACAATTATCCCAAAGGAGGTCTAAACATGGAGTTTCATAGGGGTACCAATATTGGTACTAACAACTAGAACCATCATCAACCACAATGTTAACTAAGTTCCACCCACATCTCCATGTGCACCATTGTTGGTCTTCAAGCTAGATTCATTAGCAACATAGGGCCAAACATTTGGTTACCCAACAACAATAGCTTGACTATAGGTTCAACATCGTGGCTCTTTCTCTCCCCATGGCCATGACACTAGTTGTGCTATAGCATGCTCCATGTCAAAGCCATTGTGTAGTGCGCATGTGATTGTTGTTACAACATACTGAAGTTCCATAATGATTTGCAATGAATCTAGTACCTTTACAAGTAGCACAATTTTTAGAGTATGTCTTGCAATTACCATGTCAAATTCCAATTTACTCATCACCATACATGTCTTCTCATGAGGCTACTAAGGGTTGACACTTCTTCATCCTCAATTGTGCTATCCATGTTGACATTCACTTTAAATACATGCTTCAAATAGTTGGCTTCATAATTATCCTTGGTTCACCATTTATGGACAAGACCAATATTGTTAAGGTTTGTGGGACAATTTCCTGCAAAGTGTCCACATTCATTACACTTCTAGCATTGCACAATAGATCAACCTTGGGAATCATACTAAATCCAAATACCACCTCCAACATTGACTTTTTGATACATATTATTATTTCTTTGATTTCAATAATTGCCAAGAGACACCATGTTATTGTTTTGAATGTTTTGTAGCTTCTTATTTGTAGTGTGCATTGTGCCCCTTGTGCAAAGAGTACTTAGGTAATCTTATTCATTAGGTTGTGGGATAGAATGCCTTGTTACTTAGCAAATTTCATAGAATATTTTCTATGATAGTACATAACATTTTATATGACAATTAATCTTGGCATAGCCTATTGCTGGATTTACAATTCGCACCTCTGGAGTGCATATTGGTAACGGACAGCTATGCACAATGCATAATGACTGTTCTTCAAATTAGGAGGGGAAGCTCCCTATTTTGTTGAAATGCATGAAAAAGTAAATTATTCTAAATCCTATCTTTTTGACTCAGCTGGAAGAGGCACAAGGTTAAGAAACCAAAAACATTTGCAGCTAAGGTTTTTCTCTGGTTTTCCAAATCTTAACTACAACAAAATGCTTAAACTATCCTATTTCCTCAAGAGAAACAAAGCATGAGGACTTAGGAGCAGAGAATTGGTATACGATAATCTTTAAGTCAGGATTTCCAACGAGGCAGGACACCTATCCGAGGCATAGGCTGAAAGAAAGGTTATTGGAAACAACATCAAACGGTAAGTTAGTTTCCAGGATTCCTAAGGAGGCGGGACACCTATCCAAAGTGTAGGCTGAAAGTAACTTACTGGAAACAACACTTAAACGACAATCTCCACTTCGAAATTCCCAAGGAGGAGGGACTCCTATCCGAGGTGTAGATATGAAACAAAGATTATTAATCACAACATCACACGATAAACTTTATTTCTAAATTCCCAAGGAGGAGGGACTCCTATCCGATGTGTAGATATCAAACAAGATTATTAATCACAACAAGAATAAAATTGGGACAGCAAATAGCATAACGAGACACACACACAATGAACGATCAAACCAACATTATATTTAACTAAATGAACAAATACAGAATAACAATATTGCATGGCAAGGCGGCTCAACAATTTATTACTACAGCAAAAGTTCAAGTACAAATGAGCAAGGGTGCTCTTATTTATAGAACTTCAAGGAGTAGGGAACCCTAAAATCTCCTTGAGTTTACACTCAGTCTTACAAGCATGCAAGAGTTTATTCTTAAGTCTAAATGTATGCAGCCTAACAGTTAACTAGAAAAACTACATCAGTTAACTGATTCTAAATTAAACTAAATGGACATTTGCAATACGCAAATCCTTATTGATATCAAAGTTAACTGATAACTAACATCAGTTAACTAAATCCTAACTGAAAGCTCCACATAGGTGACTCCAAAATAGACGTGCACAAAGGTGGGACAACGAGTTAACTTGGAAAGAGGCATCAAGTTAATTGCTATGTCAAATGTCTATCTTGAAGAGGTGGGATGCCATGTCCACTGGTTGTGATCTCGAGCAATTAACTCCTCCAAGAAGTTGTTAATTGCCTCAACATTTGAAAGTCGTCACATGTATCAACTGTCAATTCACTGCTTGTCAGCAACTTGAGCAATCCTGGAAATATCCGCAGACTCAAACTGACAGTTTACTAACTGGTAACTCTAGCGGCTCCGTAACTAGAGTGATGGCCTCCATTTCTTCTGCAGCTTCACGCTTCTAATGCTTTTGACGCTCCTGAACTCGTCGCGCACGCAGAATTCCAACAATATTTTGTTGATGTTTATTGAATAGAGTCGGTTTTATTCTTCCAGTCGATCTCCTTGTTGAAGAACAATAAATTAAATGTAGCCCAAGCTATTTAATTTATAGCAATTTCAAAAGACACAACTCTTATGTTAAAAGTGTTTAATTATCAAAGAGGTTCAATTAAGAAGAGGCACGATTTTTTAGAAGGGAGCCGACCTCTTACAAGAGGCACAATTATTTGCTCAAGGCCAACATGCTTTCATTAAAGGGTCACGTCCCTTCCCTTCATCTTGTATATAACCACCTTCATTGTATCTCACCTAATCATCGATTTTATTCATTGTTCCATCCATCTCAAGTGTGAATTTATTCAGGGCAGATTGAAGACATATAAGATCAAGTTCGGCATTATTAGTGGCCGAGTTATATCAGCATTTTGCTCCATTGTTATTCTGTTTTGCATCACTCTTTGGTGCATGTTATAGGCCCTTCTTATCGGCCCTTTGTAAAGGAGTCAATTGTGTTGACATCTCAATATATAAGTGATATATTGTTGTTGGGTTTTTCTCCCTCAAGTGGACGGTTTTCCCAGGGTATCTGCTATGTTATTGTGTCTGATTTGAATTAATTTTCTGTGCATTAAATCTGATCATCAAACTAACATGGTATCAGAGCGGGTTTGAAGAAAATCGTGATCAGATTTTCTTATTGCAGCGATACTCTCTATTATTTTAGTCAAGATGGTGAATGGTCTTAAAATCGAGGATAGACTCGAGGGAGCATCCAACTACACATCATGGAGGTTCAGAATCATGCTCACCTTGGAAGAGAATGATTTGGCTGAGTTTGTGGAGACCAAACTTCCCGAACTTGAGGAGGAAGAAGAGAAGTTGCAGTGGAGGAAGAAAGACATCAAGGCAAAGAAGATGCTGGTCGATTCTGTCAAAGATCATATTGTTCCGATTGTCTCCAAGCTGAAGACAGCAAGGGACATGTTCAAAACATTGGAGGAGATGTACGAAATCAACAACACCAGCCGAGCACTTGCACTGAAGCAACAACTACACCATGTTAAGATGGCGAAAGGAGAAACAGTGATTGCCTATTTCATGAGGATTTTGGAATTGAGAGATCAACTCTCTACAATTGGTCATGTGGTTGATGATAAGGACTTGACCATGCTTGCTCTCAATGGTCTTCCTTTATCATGGGAGTCCTACATTCAAGGAATCAGTGCAAGATCCAAACTTCCTAAGTTTGATCGTTTGAGGGCCGGCTGCATTCAAGAAGAGTCAAGGTTGGTGGCTAGAGGCATTGGTCAAAGTTCAAATAATGAAGATATTCATGTTCTCGCCTCCCAAGCTTCAAAGAAGAAAGGAAAAGATGGGAAGAAAGGATTCTTCAAGAGGAATCGAGATAAGGGAAATGATAGTGCTCCCGCATTCAAGAAGAAGAGAGACTTGTCCAAGATCCAATGCTTTAGATGTGATAAGTTTGGCCACTTTGCTAAGCATTGTCCATCCAGACCTAAGCAACAGGCCACCATTGCGGATGTTGATGATGCCTCTCCTCAGAAGGACTCTTGTGAATACTTGTTCTATTCAGCATTGTCAAGCAATGTGCCTATAGACACCAACACTTGGCTGATCGACAGTGGTGCTTCTCAACACATCACTGGGTTTAAGGAGCATTTATCAAGCTTGGTGGAGAGAGATTCTTCTGAACAAATCATTATTGGAGATGATGCTAGCTACTCCGTGAAAGGGATTGGAACCTCTACTCTCCATTTGGATTTCGGCATTACGCTACAATTATGTGATGTTCTTTATGTTCCAGGAATCAAGCGTAATCTTATCTCCATTTCAGCTTTGGAAGATAAAGGATATCAAGTTGCCTTCTCCAAAGGCAAAGTACTTGTGTGGATGGAGAATTCCAACTTCAAGACTGCTCAAGTATTTGGTGTAAGACATGAGAGCCTCTATAGGCTGTGCACTCGTCCACTTCAGGCATTAGTTCATGATACTTGAAGCTTGTGTGATCTTTGGCATCGAAGATTGGCTCATCTTCACTTCAGGGCTCTACCTTTCATGGAGAAGATGGTCTCGGGTCTTCCAAAGTTCAACCAAGAGCATGAAGGTACTTGCAAAGGATGTGCAATGGGTAAGAATACAAAAGCTCCATTTCATAGTAGAGAAAGTAAATCTAAATGTATTCTAGATCTCATTCATTCTGATTTATGCGGTCCAATGTTTGTTCATTCTTCAAGTGGTTTCTTGTATTACATTCTTTTTATTGATGACTACTCTAGAAAGACTTGGATTTATTTTTTGAAAACTAAAGAATCTAAGGAAGTGTTAGAAAGGTTCAAGGAGTTCAAAGCTCAGGTAGAGAACCTTTTCGGGAAAAGAATCGAAGTTCTAAGATCGGATAACGGAGGAGAATACACTTTTGGCAGCTTTTGGAATTTTTGTGTTGAAGCTAGGATTAAGAGGGAGTTTTGTGTTCCCTATAATCCTCAACAGAACGGTGCTGCAGAGAGAAAGAACAAATCGATCGTGGAAGTAGCAAAAGCCATGATCCATGACCAGGATCTGCAAACCTTCCTATGGGCAAAAGCTTCTAGGACTGGAGTCTATGTTCAGAATAGAAGTCCTCATAGAATCTTGGAGAACATGACTCCTGAAGAAGCCTTTACTGGAAAGAAGCTAGAGGTGGGTAATTTAAGGATCTTTGGATGTCCAGTTTACGTTCATATTCCAAAGGAAAAGAGGACAAAGTTGGAGCCTTCTGGCAAGAAGGGAATATTTGTGGGCTATAGCGAGACATCAAAAGCCTAAAGGATATACATTCTAGGTCAGAAGTTGATCGAGGTCAGTAGGGATGTCACATTCAAGGAAGATGTTGCATTCAGGAGATCCAAGGGTACTCATATGGAGATTGATAATGAGGAGTCTCCTCAGGATATGGAAGTTGACCATACTCCTGAGATTCAGAGGAAGATTCCAAATCCAAAGGAAGATATTGATCCAGTTGAGCCCATGGAACCTACTGATGGGCCTACCGATATTGTGATTGGGAGAAAAAGACCTCTTTGGGCTAGGCAAACAATGCAGGAGGCAGAAAGGTTTGCAGCTCCAAGAGGAACCTTCAGAGAAAGCAAGAGACCTCACAAGTTCTCTAGTTATGTTGCTTTGATGAGTCTGATTATTGAGTCTGAGCCTTCCAGTGTTGAGGAAGCTTCTAGTCAACAAGTTTGGAAGGATGCCATGTCAGAAGAGTATCAGTCAATTCTCAAGAATGATGTTTGGGACATCGTTCCTAGACCTGAAGGAAAATCTATGGTTTCTTCAAAATGGCTCTTCAAGTACAAGGCAAGATTCGTGGCTAGACGGTTCTCACAAAAAGAGGGAGTTGACTATGAAGAAACATTTCCTCCTGTTGCTCGCTACACTTCTGTCAAAACCATTATTGCCATTGTTGCATCTAGAGGATGGAAGATTCATCAGATAGATGTGAAGACAGCTTTTCTAAATGATGTGATTGAGGAAGAAGTTTATATCGAGCAACCTGATGGATTCGAGGTACATGGGAAGGAGTCTCATGTTTGCAGGCTAAAGAAGGCCTTGTATGGTCTTAAGCAGGCTCCTCGTGCATGGTACGAAAGGATTGATCGGTACTTGTCAAGCTTGGGTTTCTTTAAGAATGATGCGGACTCAAATTTGTACTTCAAGGTAATTAATGGTGAAGCATTGATTTTGGTTTTGTATGTTGATGATTTGATTCTTACTGGAGAAGATCATCTTATTCTCAAGTGTAAGAAGGAGTTGGCTTCTGAGTTTGAGATGAAGGACCTTGGGCTTATGCATTACTTCCTTAGCTTAGAAGTCTGGCAGAAACCAGATGAGATGATTCTAAGTCGAGGGAAGTACACCATTGATATACTTAATTGGTTTGGTATGATGGATTGCAAATCCATGCCTACACCTATGGAGACCAACCTACATAAGTTGAAGGAGGCTGCAGCTAGTTCAAACTTGGTGGATCCTACAATGTACAAGCAGTTGATTGGGTCCTTGATGTATCTAGTTAACACTAGACCAGATATTTGTTATGCTGTGAGTGCACTTAGTCAGTTCATGTGTGAACCGAGACAGATACATCTTGTTGCAGCTAAACATATCCTGAGATACTTGCATGGCACAGTTGGATATGGGTTGAGATATTCTTCAGATGCGGACTTGGAGCTGCATGGTTTTACTAATTCTGATTGGGCAGGGAGTGTTACTGATTGGAAGAGCACCTCTGGATGTTGCTTCAATTTGGGATCTGCTATGATTTGCTGGTGCAGCAAGAAACAGTCATCTGTAGCATTGAGTACAATAGAGCCAGAGTATATTGCAGCTTGTGTGGCAACTCGGGAAGCGGTGTGGCTTCGTAAGCTCCTTGCAGGATTGTTTGGACAATCAATGAAGCCTACTATCATTCATTGTGATAACCAAAGTTGTGTGAAGCTTTCTATCAATCCTGTGTTTCATGACAGAACCAAGCATGTTGAGATTAAATACCATTATATCAGAGATATGGTATTGAGGAAGGCTATACAGTTGAGGTATATCAGCACTGATGAGCAGACGACAGACATTCTCACCAAGCCTCTCTCCAAGATAAAGTTTGTGTACTTTCGAGATAAGCTTGGTATGGTGGAGAATACAACCTTAACTGAGAAGGAGTCTCAATATCAATGATCCTCTTTAACGAGTTCTTCTCTGTGAGAGAAGTTCGAGGTGAAATCCCTTGATTAATGAGTTCTTCTCTGTGAGAGAAGTTTGAGGTGAAATCCCTTGATTAATGAGTTCTCTATAAGAGAAGTCCGAGGTGAAATCCTTTGATTCCACCCTCTGGGAGAGCCATGGTGGATGTCATGTGTGTGACTCCATGACAGCATCACGTGAGAGAGTCCGTGATGATTTTCTTGTACTTGTGTTTTCCCAGGGTATTTGTTGTGTTATTGTGTCTGATTTGAATTAATTTTTTGTGCATTAAATCTGATCATAAAACTAACATATTCAACCCTCTAAACTGGCCTTGGAAGGCTATCAGCTATACGAGGTATGAAACCATGTGGACTTTGAGTGACTACACCTGCCAAATTGTCTGAATCAACCTTTCGGATGCACTTGATGCAAATTGGTGTCAGCTTTTCTTATGAAATTGTGAATTAAGACCGATTTGGTCTTGAATTCAGTTTGAGTGAATTGCATACTGAAAAACTAGCCTATTGACTATAAACACGGCTATGTTCTGACAACTTTTCCGGTGAGCCCAAAAATGGCTTCTAGCGAGGCTAAAAAAACCCTGTCGAGGGACATTTTTTACAAAAAAATTCTGAGACGTGGGTTTTGTAGAGAAAATATTTCTAAGCAAACCCACAACGTCAGAAATTCGAAAAAATGCCTTTTGCCTTGGCATGCGAAGACTTTTTGAAACAAAAGTCGCAGGGGCAGCAGGAGCTACGAAAGCAATTTTTCCCAAAAAAATCTAGCATATGGGTTTTGTCGTCGCTTGAGAGTTGATCAAACCCAATTTCTCCATTTTCTCAAAAATTGACTTTTTCACTACCATGCAAAGGAATCTTCGAAAAAAAAGCAAAGCTTCAGGGCAATTTATCCTGAAAAGTTCTAGCACATGGGTTTTGTAGGTGCCAATGAGCTTAACAGACCCAAATTCTTTGTTTTTTGAAAAGTTGACTTTTTGACCCCCATGCAAAAGAATCTTCGAAAAAAAACACAGTACTTCAAAATGAGAAGTAGCGGGGCAATTTTCTCGAAAAATTCATAAACATGGGTTTTGTTGCCAATGTCGAATTGAGTGAACCCAGATGATCAGATTCTGAAAAAGACGTTTACTTTGACATGCAAGATAAAACCTAAGACAAGGATAAAAGAATTTTGAGAGAGAAAATAGAAAGTATATTCTGCCTCTAAAACTGACGCCTATGCCTTGAATTTTGTTCAATGAAGTCCAGAATGCATGCACTAAAAAGATGAAGTCTGAAAAATAATTCCTCTAAGCAATCTAGACCTAGCACTGTGAAGAACACTGAAAAAAATATCACCTGTAGCGCCTTTAGATCTTTCTTGCATGAGAAAATATGTGTTTCTCTTCAACCAGTGATGAGAATAATGAATGCCCAAATGCCTTAATGAATTAATTTCATGAATTAAGGTGTCACTTTGCATCCAAAAACCTAAATTTAGGACGCAAAATTATTATTGGACCCCAAATTCAGTTAACCAAACAAGATAAAACCCTAAAATGGGCACCACTCTTACATGCATAGACAAATTCGCCACATGCAATAAAAATTAAGTCTTTATGAGGTTGACTAAGAAGTACAACTGGAGTTTTAACATTATTTTAAGTTGAGTTTGAAAACTCCTCCATTATAGGGCGGCCAATTCACTTGAGTTCAAAAGTCAAAGTTTGACTTGGGTGCCAACTCACTAGACTTAGAAACTTTTTTGAAATTTTCCATCTACAAACGTCACCGGAGCTTGTGTTTCATCACTAATTCTGATTGATTGATGTGTCTAGTAGACTGGCTAACAGTTTCATTGAAGAGTAGGTTCAAAACTGAAAAGGAGCTCCTTGAGGCTGCAAACCTTATTTCTGACTTCTGAGCCTTCAAAATTCAGGGCACTCCTGGCCTCCAGGGGCGCTTTTCTGGGCCTCTGAAATCTAGGGCGCCCCTGGCCTCCAGGGGCTCTTTTTTCTTTAGAGTTAGAAAAATTTTGATGATTTACTCCTCGACGAAAATCCCCTTCATGACAAAGCATCATTTTGAACATATCTAGCCATAGAATCTCCGTTGGAGCGTTTTGAGCTTAGATTTCGACACTTGGTATCTGGCCATCTACCATTGACGACCTCAGAGGTCCTAACTTTTCACCTGAAAAAGTGAAAACTACCCACCAGACTTAAACCGACTTTTAACTAAATCTGACTTCACCACTGTGATCGTGAAGTGAAATAAGCCAATCAAAATAATTTTCAATCAATTCTGACAAGTTTCAATTTTTAGGGTTTTTGACCTAAAAATAGGGGTCCAAAAACCCTAATTTTCAAATTTTACCAGTATCTTCCAGACATCAAACTAACTAAAATCCCATACTTGATTTTCCCAAAAACTAACTTCTACGACATTTTTACAAGGTTTAGACTATTTTAAGCAAAATGCCTTAATGAAGCAAAAAAATTGGTTTGGGTACAACGCCTATCTTGTAACCAATGACATAGGTCCTTGCCTTCTTTCATGGTGTCTTCTTTTAGCCCTTTCATCATATAAACCATGTTTCTTAAAGCTTACACTTACCTTGGTATACTTATTTCATTAGACTTCAAGTCATCAACTTTAATCATCTTTGGACTTTCACTTTCACCTAACTACAACCTAATCATATAATAAAAACTAAAGGCAACATCACAAACACTTACAACAATTTGCTACACTACCAAAGAACACTTGCAAGAATAACATAATAACACAAAAAGAATATGTAGAGAAATTAATTTATAAAGTTAGGTCATGTACAATACAAAGATTAATACAGGGAAGACCTATCACATTAGTGCACTTACCTAACATTTGACTACCTATTTATTGGTTGGCCACCTAAGCAATTGTCAATTAAGGAACAACCATTAAGTCAGTTGTACATATCCAAAAAGAAGTAATGCAATACCTAAGGTAACAATATAAATAGTAATCAACCACATAACTAAGTGAGATACAAAACATGTAATTTATTAACGATTGAGAAAACAATGGTCTACATAGTACACTTGAAATCTTGAAGTATCTAGATTCAATGACTAACATACTTAGTGCCACATTGTGTTGAAAATCCTAAAGTTATTAAGTCAAAAAACATGGTTAGCCTCTAAAACATAAAATGCTTCCAGGAATTCATGTTTTAAATGACATTAGAACACATCATTTGTACTATCATCATCAAGAATCCCAAATTTCCAAGAAACTCATGACAAATGATTTTTTTACTTTAAATGAAACCTTCTCTAGAAATTGGGACTTCCAAGAGTAATACAATATTGCAACATAATGCATTGATGCAACATAATACTATAGTTTTAAAAAACAAAAAATGAAAATCATTTTGGGCCATACTAGATGGACAAGCAACAATTTTTTATTCTTTCAACTTTTTCCCAATTAAATCCCACATAATTGAATTACATTTATACTTCTAGTTTGCTGAGTCAAACCCTATTCTACATAATGCTCCTATGGCTGTAGGAGTATTTGCAGACTTGTCTAAGATACAAGTGCATGACTCACATAGAAATAACAATGTTGGGGTGAGCAATACAATATCCTGTCTACCATAGTTCATGACTCCATATTGTGATGTTTTTTATGATGTGATGGATATAAATCCATGAGTTTTGTACACCTTAAACATTTTACAATATACATTTAAAATGTTGTTTCCTTCAGCTAAAAGCCACTTTTGTAATCATGTAATCAATGTATAATTGTGTATGTGATATAGTTGCCGGGAAACTCCATTTTGGGAACATAGACAATGTACCAGTCCCCGAACCCAAAATTTCCGGTGAATCATTTACATATAAAATAGCCGTCTCCTTATTCATTTAACTCACGTACCCTAATTTGATTGGCGTCCCCGTCCCCGTCTCCGTTCCAGTACCAGTACCTTGCGTCTCCCGGCAACTATGGGACTCACTATGTGATCAAAGTACCTTCCATTTGATTAGTTTATTGTGACTTTAAAGTTAATATATTGAAGGATGCATGATTAAAGCTAAATCCTTATTAATCTCTATTTTGCATAGTTTTTTCAACTTGCCAAGTCTTGGCTAAGTCTGAGCTCTAAGTCCAAGCTTGAGTCAGAAAACAGTTTGCTGAGTCTGAGCCAAGTCCAACAGTTGCTAAAGCTTTTCTTCAAGTCTTTTTTTGGCTTACAGTTGCTAAAGCTGCATCTAACATTAAAAATTTAGAATATTCCCAATGTGTACAATTGTTCGTCAGGACCCTGATTTATTGGGTAAACATGAATCAGCAACATTTGGAGATTTGGATTCTCTAGTTGGTCTTACAAGGCTTTTCCCATCATAATGGCATTCTCCAAAATTGGTAAATGCTTCTTGGTTATATAATCATTTATTGAAGCCTAGATTTTTTTCCTGAATTTGCATATTATTTTTTGCAGTTCTTAAGACTTGGAAGTTTTTATTCAATTTGACCCATAAACAAATCATGTCCCTGGCCTAGGATATAATTTAGTTATAGTGTATGCTTGTAAACCTGTGCATAGCATGCATTTGAGGTATATAGGACAAAAGCATACAGCCAACAGCAGGATAAAAACATATTTTTGTTATATTGTTTAAAAAACAATAACTATGAGAACAGTATGTTGTACCTCAACTTCTTGAGCGTATGCATTATCATAGCCAGAGTCTCTGACTGCTTCTATGTAAGAAGCAATCAAAAAATCTCCAAAGTATTTACGAAGAAGATTGACATTGTCCTGGTACTTTCCAGACCTGAATTTAAACAGATCACCCAACAAGGCAGCATAAATGAATTGATTGGAAGAAAATCCAAAGTAAACAAAAACAATATGTAAGGAACACCATAAAAACATTAAGATCTAAAGACTTACATGACTGATCCATCCGATGTAAGCAGAAGCCAGCGCTTGAAAGCAAAGGACTTTGCATGAATTCCTTTGAACATATCTGGAGGCACTGGAAGGTTTGGAATACGGAAGGTATCAAGTTCTCTAATGTGCATTCGGCAAAGGTGCTCTAGAGATACAGCAAATGTTTCTTCAGCAACACCAGCAAACTTATCTGCAAATGGAATAAAGCTCTGACAGAAAGAATTAAAATGTAAACAACCCATCTCTTAGTGCAAGGTGGCAAGCTTGGACGTGGCCTAAAACAAAAGATTAGTTTTTTAATAGAGTTGAAACTCACCAACAAATGCTCTCTCTGTAACATCATGAAAGTCATCCAAAAGATTTCGTAGATTCCAGTGCTGAGGAGCCTGAATAAATAAAAAACTAGATATCTAAAGATGCCAAATTGTGTAATCCAGGTTCAAAAACAGTGAAATAGAAATGACATGGTTTTCTTCCAGATTAAGTTTCAACAGACCTTATGTGAATTTACATTCCTGAGAACGATTTCGTCCATAACAGCTTGCATATATCTGTAATTAAGATTTTCAGATTAGCACAGCATAGCATTTTAATCTGCATGTCATTCTTATCTATTAATAAAAAGAAAGCATATGCAACTTTTATTTTATCTTAACTGTAGATTGGGAAAAGAATATTAGGACTGACTAAAACACAAAGTGAATAAGACCACAAATTCTGAACAAACCAATGACAAAATTGCATAGGTCTTTAATTGCTAGCAATACTGGAAAAATGTACATTCTGAAGGTGGACATCAATGTGGTTTAATGAAAGGAACAAATAAACTCAATAGAAGATAGTATTTGATAAAGTGGATATACAAAAATTGATACAGTTGGAAAATAGCAAGGGTGAGTTAGATATGGAAAATTATACAACAAACTCAGATGATGTAGATTGTAGTGAAAATTATCAGCTCTAACTCCTGGAACCAATACTTGTTATTCTAAAGAAACATCTTATGGGATGATACAAAACATTTTTCACTAACACAAATACAAGGAAAGCCATAACAGAAAAAAGCAGGGCTTCTGTGCACTATCAGCTAAAAGTCATTGTTGAAAGAGTTTTTTCATCATGACTTAAAACAAATAGGAATGAAAACAAAGATGGTTTGTTGACAAGGAGAAAAGATTAAAAAGGAAATGCTGCAGATATCTGATATGAAGTTAGAAAGCAGTAAACCATACACATAATTTGGTGTTTCGATTTTGACATTATAAATTCTGTAAAACTACTTGATTATCAGTCCACAGACATAACATATGCTTCTTTTCATTTATACTGAGGCATAAATGTTCCACAAGTACGCTATCAAAATTGTCAGTGATTAAAGGCTAGCTCGCTGGTAGAACAATCACCATCATTCAGGACTCTAAAAGTGTTGATATGGTCTTGTTGTGACCTTTTCACACATCGCCCCATCGCTGATGGGGACCCCCAGTTGCTTGCTAGTTTTTAGGGTTCTGTCTCCTTGCAATGGTTACATGAGATCACTTTGCCAAGAGTTTCAGGTCAGTTTGCCGAGAGTCACCCGAGCCGAGTCAGTAATTCATGCTTGAATCAATGCGTAGATGTCATGGAAGCGCTCAGAAGGCCCAAGAGACGAAGATCAACTGTAAATTCGGCCAATTCTGACACTTCCTATTTTTTAGGAGAAGTTGCTTTTTCGATTTTTCATTTTTGGCATTTTTGGACCAAACAAGGTTCCCTATTTTTTAGGGTTGCTTTTTCTATTTTTAGAAAGTTTCTATTTTTGGAAAGTTTCTATTTTTGGAAAGTTTCTATTTTTAGAAGGGTCCCGAGTTCTGAAAACGCACTCAGAAGTTCGAAAAACTCAATAGAACTCTCGGAAAATCGAATTGAAAATTTTGAAAATTTTTCGAAAAATCTGGAAAAAACAAGTAAAAAGCATGAAAATCAGACTGAAAACGTTCGAGAATCTGGAAAAACCAGTCAAAAACCAGTCAAGATCAATCAGATTCGAAGATGAAATCATAAAAATCAACTCAAAAATGGTGAAGTTTGTGAGAAATCTGTGCAAGTCTGGAAAATTCGCCATGAAAGAAGGATGAAGAAAGGTATGTGAAGGTCTGGAAGGTCATGGAACTCGCCCAGCAGCTAAGGAGGATGTCCAACAAAGTCTTGAAGTCCGCCCAGCACTTGGGAATCATATCCCTGCATCTTGGAGGCACATCCTTGACCCCTTCAAAGTCCGCCCCTGGCATCCTTGCACCTCATGAAGTCCGCCTTGCATCTTGAAGCATATCCTTGGACCTTCTTAAGTCCGCCATCCTCATCCATGCATGCTATGAAGTCCGCCATCTCCAAAATGGACATCCTAACACCCCCTAAAGTCCGCCACACTTGTGCCAAACAGCTTTGAAGTCCGCCAGCAGTTAAGGGGGATATCCTAAAGGCTCATGAAGTCCGCCATCTTCAAGAATGCACATCCAAAAGGGTCCCAAAGTCCGCCATATGAAAGAAGGGATGTCCAAAGTGCTTCTAAAGTCCGCCTAGCACCAAAAGGCACGTCCAAAGAAGGCTAGAAGTCCGCCATCTTCAAAGGGAGACATCCCAAAGACCTTCAAAGGCCGCCCATGTGCATGAAACTCGTCCAAAATGCTTGAGAAGTCCGCCCTTAAAGGGTGGGACTTGGCTGAAAGTCAAGTAAAGTCCGCCTAGACTTATGAAGTAAGAAAAAATTGAAATTTTACTAAGTGTTGATGCCTACCAAGGGAAAATTTCGAAATATGCTAAATATGAAAGCCTAAAAAGGTGGAAGGATAATTTTTGGCCAAACATTATATCATTTCCAAAGGATAAAACGATGGGAATAAGTACTAAGACATCCATGATCTACGTCCAAGATGCATATCCAAAGAGGAGAGATGTCCACCATGCACTTGGAAGGAGTTAGCAAGTTGCTAAAGGAATCCATGATGACCGTCCAAGATGCCAATGAATTCCGCCCAAGATGATAAGATGATGATTTTTGGCTAAGTGTCAAGGCCAAATCCAAAGAAAAGCTCTAAGTATAGAGGCTAATGGATGGAAAATGAAGACGTTGGCTAGACATCCAGACATTTTTGAAATGACAAATGCTAAGCTTGAAAGGACATGTGCTAAAGAACATCAGGATATGGCAAGGAATGAAACGGAATATGCCTAATACGATGAGGGAAATGAAGGGCCAAATTTGCCTAAGTATGGAAAATGCGAAGAAATTGTCAACTTTGACCATAGAAAAATGCACGAGGTAAAGGGAAAGGAAGGATCGTCCTTGACCAAAGGGATGTAGAATATGTTAGACGTCAGGAAAATTCAACCGGCAAAGACATTCGGACAAGGATATTGCCTAGAAAAATTCGACCGAGCAAGGAAATATTTGACTTGGATAGAGAAAAATGAGCTTAAAATCTCGCCTCGGCAAAGAAAAATGAGGATCTGGCAGTGAAATTCTCGACGGAATGGCTTAAGATTTGGTTTGGCTAGACGAAATTAAGGACGAAATCGGAAAATACACTCTCAGCCAAGAAAAACGGAAGAAAAATGGAAATAGCCATGGGTCCAAGACGAACGGGTTAGAATTAATTAAAATATTTTAATATTTTAATAATTAATTCTCAACTATTTGGAATTTAAAAATTCCTTGGACAAAATCAAAATTGCCAGACACGAATCGGACGAAAGTAAAGCACGCCAGGCGGAGATGAAATCCGGCAAGAAGAAAATTAAATTCACCATGAATTTAATTAAATTATTTAATGTTTATTTAAAAAATTCGAAAAATCAGAGATAAACATTAAATAAAAAAATCAAATTTTGGAGATTTGCTCGGATAAGTTCGAGACTGAGCCTTGTCGGAAAATAAAAGGAAAGTTGCCTGTTTGGAAAATGAAAACAAATCGAGGATCAAGAAGAAAGATGGCAGTTACTAAATCGAATTCAACCTCTCAGCATTATAATGAGTTTCAGCAACTCATTTTTCACACACAGCTGAAGAGAAATTTAATCTTTCTCGAAATCGTCAGGCAATTAATTCGTCCATTAGCGAAGTCGAATTTTCTCACAGAGAAAAGCAGTGTTATGCTGAGGAATTTTTCGCGGGAAAAGAAAAGGATATTTATTCAAAGCTGAATTCTTCTTGAAGAGGGGCGCACTTTTCAAAAAAATCAGATTTCTTAAATCTGATTTGCATTTGACGATCCTTCTCTGAGGTTTGGTGATTGGTCAGTTAAATTTGCTATCTTTTTATGCCCTTTCATCTTGACGAAGTTCTGGCAAGATTTTCAAATTCATTCAAGTCACTTTCAGCTTGCTTTTTCGCAGCAAATTAATTGTTTGAACAGCTGAAAGTCAATTTTTCGAATCCAAGGCACGAGGTTTAAATTATTTTAAAAGGTCTTTATATTAATGTTAATTTTATGACTGCAGGTTGACGGACACGGAAGGCGGATTATCCAGGAAGCTGAAAATGAAGTTCGCCAACAAGGGTGCTCAGAAGGAGACTAAAGTCATCTCAAAGTGGAAGAATGTCGTGGATACTGACCTTGGGCACGTTGACTTTGACGAATTCAAAGAGAGAGTATACGGTCAGAAAAGACTTCCCTCAGCAATAGCCCAAAGAATGATCAGAAACGGGATATTCCAAGCAGCTGGATTCCCTCCGGCCATGGATTGTGCTGAGTTAATGGTGGAATGTGCTCGCCATTATGATGCCCAGAAAAGACAGATTATCGCCCCTGACGGAAGGATCTTGGCACACTTGAACGAAGTATCAATTCAGGAGACCTTCGGCATTCCAGAGCATTCAAGAACGGTCTATAAGACCAAAGAAGAAGCCAAAATGCTATATGATGGTCAGCCAGATCTATGTGCCACAACAGTCAACAAGGTTTGGATGGACAAGCCAAAGCCATCAATCAAGAAGTTGCCCAAGAGGCCTCGCCGCACGGACTTCAAGGAAGATTTTGGGGATATTGTGCTGATGCTGAACAGAATAGCTGGCAACCCGCAGGGCGCCTTCTTTGAGAGTTGGATGTATTATTTTATCGACGAGGTCACCTCTGGAGTTAAAATGTTCAACTGGTCACGAATGATAAGTGACAACCTCCATGAGCAGCTGATCAACCTTGAAAAGACCAAGTCTTTTCACATGAGTTCATACGTGGTATACCTATTAGCCAGGTCATACAAATATCCAGGGTTGATCTGCAAGGGCAGAATTGGCAATGGGGAGAACGAGCTTAGGCCTTACGACTGCTATCCTCAGCTCCAGTTGAAGGAGAAGACTCACTTCAGGAGGGTACATGATGCATTCCTAATGCACATTACCAGAAAGCTTCAAGGAGGAGTGCACCAAAGGCTGAGCCATGAAGCGAAAAGTCTTATCAGCAAATATGGGTCTTGGTTCATCCAGTTCCCTAAATTTACATATATCAGGATCCAGGGATTTACTGGAAATCCCTATAAATTGCCTATCTATCCGACTGATCGGATGATATTGCTTGAGGTTTTGAGACAGTTAGAAGAGTATCAGAGTATTCAGAGGCCGACCAAGAAGGCGTCCGTCACATTCCCATTCTTCATCGGGAACATGCTAGAGTACTGTCCATCAGCACAAGCGGCTGAAAGTGCTAGATTAGAAATCCAATGGTACCCTTTCACGGCATACAAGTCCAGGGTCAACTATGACCCACATCACAACATTCGGACGGTGGAAGGAAGGAAGTACAAGCACAGACAGGAATTGGAGGATTTCTGGGCAAATGCAGCCGATGAGTATGAGGTCAGGCGGAAGATGTGGTCCAGAATGTCCTTGGATTTTATGAGAACAATCGAGTTCTGCCGAGTGCCTGATCAGCTTCAAGATGATGGAAATCATGTCCAGCCACGCTTTGAGGAAAGCAGACCTCTCCCTCCGGTGAAATGGTCAGAGCCTGAGCACGCAGACCTAGCCACCCTAATGAGGCCAGTAACTAAGTATTCCCAGTGGTGGGTTGATTGTCATGCCCAGGAATTGAGACAGAAGGGAATCACGCTCACCTATGACCTGTTGAGCGAATCAGAGTCATACTCTTCTAATGCTGGGGCATCCCATCAAGACATGGCCGGTATCGGAGAGAAAAGAAAAGAAATGGTGCCAAGTGCAGAACCTGTTTCCAAGAAGCATAAAGGAGGACCTTCTCGGTCAGCGGCGTCCAGGAATGTTGACCATTTGGTGGCTAATATAGACGACTCCTTGGTTGAGATGCTCGAACCTCTTGCAGCTCAGGAAGTGAACAATGAACCTATCCAACTAGATGATGAAGAGCCTGCATCACCAGCCGGCACAGAGATTTTAGGTTCAGACAATGACATGGATGTCCGGGATAATGACTTAGAGGAAGGAATGATTTCCGCCCTCAGAGGAGTCATGGATGTTCCAAACGAAGACGAGGTCCAAGTGGAGGATGGCATTGAACAGTCAACCATTCCAGACTGGCTATTAGAAAGAATGAAAGTTCAGGTGCCTGCTGAGGCTCAACAGGGAGAAGAGGACGATACTGCCGATTTCTTGGCAAGATTAGAACAAGTTGCCACCAAGAAGCCCGCCAAAAAGTTTTCCACCATCCAGAGGAATGAGACAGGCCACCGTTCCGTGCACATTGCAGTACCTACAGTGGACAAACCAATGGACGAAATCACTCCGCAGGAGTATGCTATCACCACTGTTGACCTTGGTCCGACATCGAAAGGTCAAGAAGTAGAGGAGTTGGATAATTCTGTCTCGACCATTAAAGCGAGACTGGAAAAGGAAGTGACCAAGAAGAAGGAATATAAGAATGAGGTCAAACGTCTCAAAGAATATATCCAGCATTTGACCCAGCCGCTAGATCAAGGCAATGCAACTGTTCCTCCTCTCCTCAATTCATCACAGGAGATGACTCAGGAAGTTGAGCATGGAATGGTGACAGCCAGGGAAGCGCAAGACTGGATGGCAGGTGAAGGCATGGAAGCTGCCTTGTTCATGGAGAGGTTGGCGCTGGCTTATGGACGAACCTCTTCGTTTCTTTCTAGGTTGATGGATATGGCAGAGACATGGGATGGTATCCCAGATATGCAAGAAAGGCTTATTCCGAGCCTTAGGATTTTGAAGAGCACTCCGAGGGAGGAGTTAGTTGATAAAAGGGTGATCGCTGCAGGGGCAGCATATGATTTTCATCACTGGTTTTGGGCAGTGACAATAAGAGAAGAAGTATTGGAGAAGGCGAGGATCGATGGGCTTGGAATTGAAGAACAGGTCAGGAAAATCCAGGAGAAGATGTGCATGATAACTACAGAAGTGTTCGACCATGAAGTCATCCGGGAGAACGACATGCAGTTAGAGAGACTGAAGCAAAAAGTTCAAGAAACTTTCTTCCCGACCGCTGGACCATTTTCGAAGCAGGACTTTGCGAGAGTGGCAAGACTCTCATCCATTCGGAAAGATTTTGAGAAGCAGGAGACAGATTGGGAAGGTACCTTTGCCAGATGCGCCGAGAAGTTGGACGGACTAGAATTCCGGATCAGCATGTTACCTCCTGTCACGATGGACGAAGTCATTGCCGTAGTGTCCAGATTCGCCAAACACAATGCCACTCGAATGGATAAGGACGCATCTCCTAGATTATAGCTGGAACTGCCACTTTTCTGATAGTTTTCTGATGGTTAACTCTTGTTATTTTGGGAAACCCTAATTAGGGTTTGGTTGTAATAATCTCGGCCGTTGATCTTGTTTTAATCTCGGCCCTTCATTTCATTTTTGGAGCTCTATATAAACTAGTGCTCTCTCATTTTCATTTGTGTGGAGACCTGTTATGTATATTGTCGCATTGAGACTATTTTGAATGATAAAAGCTCTTGAGCATGATTTGCCTTGAATCACTTCTTATTGTTGAATAGTAAGCGAGGTTGCATATTATCTTCCACCATAGATTAGAATTAAAGTTAGCTTAGATAGAATTTGCTTTGAAAGTTGTTAATTGAATGAAAGATTGATCGTATCGACTCATTGGTGAAGTGTAGCTCATACTTTCTTCGGATGGATGATTTTCATCCGATGCGTAAAGTTAGCCTGAGCTCCTAAGTGTGGAAGCCTAACTTCAACCTTATCCGAGGTTTGAAAATTATTCTCACAAACCCCTTGAAGATTGCACCCATTTTGCGTATGTTGTCCAACAGGAGGCGAAACAAAATGTGGTTTATTTCGCTTCACCAAGTCCTTACTGTCTCTTGAGTTCCTAGGCTTAGACTAGATTCTCTGAACCCTATTCTTTTTGCCATTTTTTTGAGATCCACAATTGAAAGTCCTAATTGAGAACCTACAAAGATAAATTTCCTAAGTCCCCGAACTTGTGCAGACTTTCTACGTAAGTCCCCTTGTTTATTACCAGCATTATCACAACGACCACTGAACTTATCCACACGTCGAGACCCGACTAAAGAAACCTTGGAATCGCCATATGATCTTCTCGCAATCTTAGCATACGCGGTGATTTTTCAAGAGAGGATAAAGTGTCTTTGGACATTTTTATTCTGAATGTTTGGTGTATGATAAAACACACATCAACATTGAATTGGCGCTAGAAGGAGGGCTCCGACACAGAAATTGCTCAAGGGGGACTTTATCTTCGTGATTGTCACAAGTTCAGGCAGTAGGCATGATGCAGAATGGTACTACCGCATGAGTTTCCTTTTCATGTACCTGTTGAACAACCGGATCAACCTCCAACGGATATTATTGATCAGTTATATACACTAGCTTGGAAGACACAGGCCGATCGCGCTCAATTCAGACAGACAAGCCAAGTCCTAGCTAGAGAAGAGGAAAAAGGAAAGAGATTCGAAGAAACAATCAAGAAAGATCTGATAAGGCAGAAAATAGATCGCCTAAAAGAAAAGTTTGAAGAGATTGAACGATCATTTGCTACAGGTTCATCCTCAAGTGTTGACAGTAGGATGAAGAATGGGGCTCCCAGCCAACGTTCCTGAACCTGATCAAGATCCTCAGCCAGTGTTACAGCCTAACCTGGGTTTTCACGACGAACAGGAAGACATCATCACCGAATTATTCAGCCTCGCGTGGCAAGTGAGAAGAAGTGCTCCTGATTGGTTTCGCATGCGTTTTATTCTCGAGGGAGAAGAAGAAAGGGCACGACGAATTGAATTCAACGTTCAAAGAGACATTTTTATTGAAAGATTTGAAGCCCTTGAACGAGAGCACATCCGACAAGTCAACCAACAAGCAAATCAAGCAGCCCCTGCACCACAAGCTCCTGCACCACCTCAACAAGATTGAAGAGCACGCTGGATCGAATCGGCTCTTTCTCAGCAGATAGACTACGAAGGATTAC
Organism: Sequoia sempervirens; assembly: GCA_007258455.2. NCBI lineage: Eukaryota > Viridiplantae > Streptophyta > Pinopsida > Cupressales > Cupressaceae > Sequoia > Sequoia sempervirens. Next base: position 58,682 of record VDFB02111817.1, read on the forward strand.
CAGATCTACTCCAAATTCTTTTAAAGAATTTATAGAGCTGTCACCTTACAGGAATAGGCAGAAGAAGTCTGAAGCATCGCAGGAGGCATCATCTAGCGCAGTTGGGTCCAGTGAAGAAGCACCAAGTGAGAGAGTTCCTTTCGACCTCTTTCCGGACGGTCAACCAATTCCAGTGGCTACACAGCCCGTGCAACCCGTTCCACCAATGCAACCAGCTCAACCAAACCAACCAAACGCTCCAATGGCGTGGCGTCCAGCTGATGCGTCGCCCATGACGTTTGCTGTCTACCATGATTTACCAAAGAATCCGGAACATTTTTGTTCCAAGTTCCATAGTGGTGACCTGAACCACACCGCAGACGAACATATCAGGCTTTTCGAGGATCTTCTCCAAAATAGAGATATCCGAGAAGAAGATGTTGCCTGTAGGCTGTTCCCCTACACATTCGATGAGGAGGCTTCATATTGGTATATCCACTTGCCCGCCAACTCTATCCGCACTTGGCAACAGATGAAGACTGCTTTCCTAGAGAAGTTCAGGCCACCTATTGCTCCATCTGATTTATATAGGCAATTTGTGGAAATCAAGAGACAAGAACATGAGCCTATCAGTACATTTAACAATAGATTCCACAAAGCCTACACCAGGCTAAGAGATCCTTACTTGTTAGATAATGCAGCGGCATTACCCATTTATTATGAAGCTTTGGATCGTCTTACGGCCATGTTTGTGAAGTCCACCAATCCACTCCCAGTGGATCTAAAGGGAGCATATGCTGCGGCAATCACAGCTAGCACCGGTTTAGGAGTGGGTATGGCTCCTGGTCCGCTCAATTACTTGGGAAACGCAGCATCCCAAAATCAAATCCAAGATATTAATCGGGCGCTGGCTCATCAGACGCCTATGTTGAACCCAGTTCCTTCAATGGGCAACCAAATGGTCATCCATCCTGGGGCTCCTGTGTCCCAAGTACCACCAGCTCAGCCCGTATATCTCCAGAACGCGTCAACTTCGACGCGGAGTCAAGAAGAAAAAGATGAAATGAAAGACTTGATTGAACAAGTCAAAAGGCTGTCTACTGAAGTCACCTATTTGAAGGGACAAAACAGCCAAATTCAGAGTTTCCAGAGAAGTTACCAGGCACCGCAGGGAAATTATCAAAATCAAGGTCAAGGGTATCAAAGGGATAACCAAAATTATCAAGGGAATTATCAAGGTCCACGAAATAATAACCCAAGCTTCCAAAAGAAGACCTGGAATACTGGACCAAACAATGGTACTGTACCATCACCCTTGGATAATCCGCCAGCTGACAATCGTCCCACGAACAAGGTATTCCTAGCTGAGGCAGCACTATCAGGATGGTGCAGGCTCCATAACACCGACCAACATTCTGAGTTACATTGTCGGGAGTTCCAGGTAGCCGCTGATATTTTTAGAAGTGAAAGAAGGAACTCGGAGGCGGAAGATCCTCCAGTAACCGGATACGAGTTAGTTCCTGCACCAAAGTATGATCAAGCCCTTGTGATTGAAAATGTTCGATTTCCTTCCCAGGAATACCCACGATACCAACAAGATCAGAGGTTTCCTCCTGCATCTGCTAACGGCCCAGTGGAGGCGCCAAGATACCAAAACGGTCCAGAAATTCAAGACCCATATAATCAGCCATCCACGGCAAATGGTTACAACTTCCCTCCATTATACAACAGTGTTCTGGTAGAAGGAACCAGAGAAGTACTTCAACAGGCGGCTGGAAATCCATTGAGGATGTACCAGAGGAATCATCGTCAGAATGAGCCTTTGACTTCATCCGTGCCACCCAACAATTTCCAGACCCCGCCGAATCCGAACGCTACCAACGTGCCGTCTCTTCCCAGAGATTCGCCGGAATACCATCAACAAAATGCTCAGACAAGTGGAGCAAGACAAGCCATCGCTCCACGAACAGAACAGACCAGGCAAGCTACTGTTCCCCAAACGGAACAAACAAGACAAGTGAACCTTCCAGCAGTACAAGCTCGAATTCAGACAGGAGACCGTCCCCGGGAAGAACTAAAGAGGTTGAGTTCGTACGTGCTGGAGGAATTCAAGCGAATGAAGGTCAACTTGCCTTTAATTGAGCTAATGAGAGTTCCTGAGGTTCGGGAAACACTTTTGGGCAGCTTGACCGAAGCTGTTGTCCCAAGAAATGTTCCGCAGAATGTACCAAACCGAGGAGTGCCCAATGCTCCAGCCAACACTAACATTGCCGAATCAGAAGTGACGGGCAATATGTCTAATGCTCCGCAACAGCCTTCCAGTGTTGTAGAGATGACCCAGGCATCGTCTGGGAGTTCTAGTCAAAAGGACATGTCACCAGAGGAAGTCCTTATGGACACAGATATTTTTCAAGAAGAAGTCTTGGCAAACGAGCAACCGCACACCCCGCCAAGACAAGACATTGTTCCTAGGAATCAGAAAGACAAGAACCAAGATACCAATAAACAGGACAAACATCCGGTAGTCTTCTACCAGGGAAAAGACGAACCTGCCCCATTCCTACTGTCAGTCAGGATATTTGGTAAAATGCTACACAATTGCCTAGTGGATTCCGGTGCTTCAAGCAACGTGATGCCACTTGCAATCTGCCACAGGTTGGGACTTGTACCTGCAAGAACCAACAAGAAGGTCACACAGTTAGATAAAACAGAAGTCCCAGTTATGGGAGAATTAAACAATATCTACATGCAGTTAGCTGCAGACCCAAGGATACAGAGTTGCATAGATATTTCAGTGGTAGATATCCCTGACGGATATGGCATGCTCTTGAGCAGAGACTGGGCGAGAAGGCTGAACGGGTATATTGCCACAGACTTTTCCCATATGTGGTTGCCATGGAAAGGAGTCCCAAACCAGATACGGATTGATAGCACCCCAAGACTTAGGTTAATGATTACTGAGTACGGGGAGCATAACGAGATCTTATTTTTAGAGACAGACTTAGGCACTTATAGGCCTAAAACAAATGAAGTTCTCATGCTACATGAATCAATCCAGGGAAATGACCAACTATCTGATTCCACAAATGTGTTGATTGAGAGGGGGGAGAGCTCCCAAGACAATGATACAAGAATGTTTGAAAGCTTTAGAAATTTTGTTTGGAAGAGTGTCCAAATGAAGATGGAATTACAAGAAGATGTTCAGATTCAAGATTTGTTGTTGCCAAATTGGTGCCGAGTGCATAACACGGCCCATTCAGAATTTGTTTGCAAGATGTGCCATACGGCCATAAGAGAAGTACAAAGAAGTATCCCACAGACATTAGGTTTTCCTGATCATATAGAAGTCAATCATATCGATGGCTTTTCTTCAGTAAGGATACAGGAAATGGAATCCGAGCAAGAATATCAAGAAGAAAATGAAGACCTACAAACTCCACCGTCTTCACAGCAAGAACGAGTCTGGATCTTAAAGTTTGATGGATCCCGATCAAAGAAAGGAGCTGGAGCCGGTTTCGAGTTGATCAGTCCGAAAGGAGAGGTATATCTTGCTGCTCATAGATTGGAGTTCCCATGCACGAACAACGTAGCAGAATATGAATCCTTGATTCATGGGTTACTCCTGGCACTTAGAAAAGGAGCAAGAGTACTATATGCTCTTGGAGACTCAGAAATAGTCGTGAAGCAAATAAAGAAGCAATATGTTTGCCACAATAAAAGACTGACTTGCTATCGCAACAGAGTGTGGGATATAGTCGAGAGCTTTGATGCTTTCAATATTCAGTCCATGAGCCGAACGAATAATCAAGTGGCAAATTCCTTGGCACAAGCAGCCAGTTCGCTGGAGCCGCTAGCCATGGATGGCATAAGTCAGTTCACGGTGGAGCTGTCATCCCTACCATCCATTCCAGATAATATTACAAACTTCCAGGTTTTTGAGGATGATGACCACATTCGTGAATTTTTAACAAATTCCGATGTTTTTGCAGCCCAAGTCATTGAAGAAGAGGAAACTCAGAAGGAAGCCGAATTTGATGAGGATGGCATCCTGAACTTAAAGACGAATATCATTCCAAGGGGGATGATACAATTAGAGAGAATATTTGATCAGGATCAAATTGATCAGATGAAAAGTCAAAGGATTGAAGGTGACCAGTATGAGAAAGTAAACCTAGGGGCAGAGCGCGAAGCTAAAAATGTATGCATAGGGAAGACTTGCACGCCTGAAGAAAAGATGGGAATTATTCACAGCTTGAAACAGTTCCCCGACGTCATAGCATGGAGTTACGAAGACTTGAAGACTTATGATACTTCTATTATCACGCATACAATTCCGCTCAAGCCAGGAAGTAAGCCTTTTAGGCAGCGTCAGAGACCAGTTAATCCATTACTGGAACCACTAATCCATCAAGAAGTCAAGAAATTATTGACAGCAGGAATCATTTTCCCAGTGCGCCACTCAACGTGGGTCGCCAATCTCGTCCCAGTGCGGAAGAAAAACGGAGAAATCAGGCTATGCGTGGATTTCCGGAATTTGAATAGAGCTTCTGAAAAGGATAATTACCCTCTGCCATCGCTTGACGAAGTGCTACAAATTGTTAATGGCTCGCGAATGATGTCCTTCTTGGACGGATATTCGGGGTATAACCAGGTCCTGGTGGAGTATGAGGACAGATTGAAAACAGCGTTCACCACGAAATGGGGAACCTTCGCCTACAAAAGAATGCCCTTCGGGCTAATCAACGCAGGGGCCACATTTCAGAGGGCCATGGACATCGCCTTCCGGGATTTGATTGGAAAATGTATAATCATCTACATGGATGATCTGACAGTGTTCTCAAAGAAGAGAGAGGACCATGTGGAAGACCTAAGGAAGGTATTTCAGAGGTGCCAAAGGTATGGGATTTCCTTAAATCCAAAGAAATGCATCTTCGGGGTCACCGAAGGCAAATTGTTAGGTCACTTGATCACTGAGAAAGGGATACTGATTGATCCTGAACGCGTAGAGGCAATATCACGGATTCATGTGCCTACTAGCCAAAAAGAATTGAGGTCTTTCTTCGGAAAGATCAACTTTGTCAGAAAATTTATCACCGGTTTTGCTGAGATAGTAAAACCTTTGAATGAAATGTTAAAAAAGGATGCAAAAATGGAGTGGACCGCACCAACAAGGAAGGCATTTGAAGAGATCAAGCAGGCTATCGCTGATGCTCCTGTCTTGGTTAGCCCAGATTATACGAGGCCTTTCTATTTATACTCCTTTGCATCAGAACATTCCTGTGCGGCGATGTTAACTCAGAGGACAGAAGAGAGGGATGAACATCCTATAGCTTTCATGAGCTCACCGCTCAAAGATGCCGAATTAAGATATCCAAGTGTTGAGAAGCAGGCCTATGCGCTGGTAAAGGCCATCAAAAAGTTCAGGCATTATATTTTGAGGAGTAAGGTCTTCGCCATCATTCCTGATGCAGCTGTTAAGGCACTCTTAATGCAGAATGAGCTAGGAGAAAGAAGAGGAAAGTGGGTCGCCACTATCCAAGAATACGATATTGAGTTACAGCCGATGAAGCTGGTCCGCGGACAAGCTCTAGCTCAAACAATGGCCATTGAGGGGCCTGGCCTAGTACAACAGACGTATGTATTGACAGACACTCCCCCAAAAGAGTGGTACTACGATATCCTTGCATACTTGACAAACCACAAATATCCTGCACAAATGAATCCCGCACAAAAGCGAGCTTTCAGGCTCAAATGCCAACGTTATATGCTCCAGGGCTCAATTCTCCATAGAAAGAATCATGAAGGGATCTACTTGAGATGTGTGGGAAACGATGAAGCCAAGAGGATTATGGAACACTTCCACTCTAAGTTCGGGACAGGACATGGAGGAAGTCAGGCAACAGCTTACCAGATCTTAAGAGCAGGGTACTATTGGCCCTCTGTGTTCAAAGACGCATATGAGCATGTTAAAACCTGTCATACCTGCCAAATTACTGCGACTCGAGAAAAGAATCCTGCTATGCCATTACAGCCAATCACGGAAGTGAAACCATTTGCAATGTGGGGACTCGATTTTATCGGCATGATAAACCCACCCTCTTCAGCACAACATCGCTATATTTTGACAGCAACAGATTATTGTACTAGATGGTCTGAGGCGCAGGCACTGAAGAATTGTACCACAGATGCAGTTATCAAGTTTCTAGAAGAACATATCATCACCAGATTCAGTTGCCCTAAGGCCTTCGTTTGTGACAATGGATCCGCATTCACCTCATTGAAATTTTCAAATTGGGCCTTTGATTATGGGATTGCATTAAAGTTTTCTTCAAATTACTACCCCCAGGGTAATGGACTGGCAGAGTCCACGAACAAGAATCTACTCAACGTCATCAAGAGATTGTTAGATCAGAATCCAAGAGATTGGCATTCCCAACTCAGGTTTGCTTTATGGGCAGACAGGACAAGAGCCAAAAGATCATTGGGAACCTCTCCATATCACCTAGTTTATGGGCAAGACCCCGTCTTTCCCATCCAGCTAAGGATTCCGACACTCAGGTTCATGCACGAATATTTAGATCCGGATGACAGAGTGCAGATTCGTCTATCACAATTGTTACTACTGGAAGAACAGAGAGATAAAGCTCTCGAAAACTTTGCCAAACATCAAGGAATTGTCAAACGATGGTTTGACAAACGTGCTACAACGAAGTCTTTCAGAATATCTGACCTGGTCCTATATTGGGATAAAGCCCATGAACGAAGAGGAGATCACGATAAGTTCGACAACTTGTGGAAAGGACCATACCAGATTGCTCAGATATTGGGAGAAAATGCATTTAAGTTGAAGACCTTGACTGGGGAAGACATCCCACTGCCCGTTAACGGGCAATTTCTGAAACATTATTTCCTACCTTAAGTTCCTTGATGGAGCTTGTTTGTGTATAGTTAGAATAGTTGCTTTCGGGTTTTGTTTTTGCTTCCGTTAGATTAGTTGTTTTTCCTCGCTTTCCTTAGAGTAGTTGTCTTTGTTTTCTTAGATTAGTTGTTTGCTTCCCGTTTGCTTTCGTTTCGCTTTGCTTTGTGTTGCTTTCAATAAGGAGGGTGTCCCATTCCGCGAGAAGGGTGATGTTGCTTACACGCACACATTTTGGTTTGACCTTGCTAAGGAAGGTTGTGAGTATTCCTCGGGTAAACATTTATGGAAGATCTATGAATCCTAGATTAATTGTCTTTAAAGTATCTTAAGGTTGAGGTTAGTACTTGACTGGGAAGGAAGTCATCTATTGTGTCTTGGTACCGGATCTTGCAGTTATTACATTTCACACACTTAAAAGAGTTCTCTGAGTCATTATGGTCTCCTAGGTGAAGTTGTTGGCTAGAAGGTAATCAGAAGTCTTGCTTCAGCGCCACTATAATGCTCAAACCCAGGTGAGCTTCATTGCTTACAGGCCAAAGTGTGGAAATATATGAAAAGAAAAGAATATCAAAATGAATCAAAAAGAAAGAATGAAAAATCAAAACACTTGGCTTTTGGGTGTGCGGAAATCTCTACAGGTGTACCAAAGAAATCAAAACAAAAGAAATAAATCGCCGGAAGTAGAGCAATCTCCGTGAGATTATAGCAGATAACCTCGCCGGGGCTATGGACGCTCGCTGGCAGCGAGGCTCTATCCAAGGATGCTTTTGGAGCTAAGACCAGAAATGCACTGGAAAGCCATCACGGAACCAAAGAGTCGTATTGGTCTTAAGAGACAGGAATAAACCCATGTGCACACACTTATAACTGAAGGATAAGATGTCTTGATATAATTTAGGAGTTCTCTTCCCTTTTGAGTACTCTTCTTGGTCAAGGGATAAGTTAGATAGAATTAATTCAAGATTCCGGATTTGAAGTGGATATTATCTTTGGAATGTCCAGGAACATTCCCCACGTGGAGTCGCCAGATGTTGTGACCTTTTCACACATCGCCCCATCGCTGATGGGGACCCCCAGTTGCTTGCTAGTTTTTAGGGTTCTGTCTCCTTGCAATGGTTACATGAGATCACTTTGCCAAGAGTTTCAGGTCAGTTTGCCGAGAGTCACCCGAGCCGAGTCAGTAATTCATGCTTGAATCAATGCGTAGATGTCATGGAAGCGCTCAGAAGGCCCAAGAGACGAAGATCAACTGTAAATTCGGCCAATTCTGACACTTCCTATTTTTTAGGAGAAGTTGCTTTTTCGATTTTTCATTTTTGGCATTTTTGGACCAAACAAGGTTCCCTATTTTTTAGGGTTGCTTTTTCTATTTTTATTTTTGGAAAGTTTCTATTTTTGGAAAGTTTCTATTTTTAGAAGGGTCCCGAGTTCTGAAAACGCACTCAGAAGTTCGAAAAACTCAATAGAACTCTCGGAAAATCGAATTGAAAATTTTGAAAATTTTTCGAAAAATCTGGAAAAAACAAGTAAAAAGCATGAAAATCAGACTGAAAACGTTCGAGAATCTGGAAAAACCAGTCAAAAACCAGTCAAGATCAATCAGATTCGAAGATGAAATCATAAAAATCAACTCAAAAATGGTGAAGTTTGTGAGAAATCTGTGCAAGTCTGGAAAATTCGCCATGAAAGAAGGATGAAGAAAGGTATGTGAAGGTCTGGAAGGTCATGGAACTCGCCCAGCAGCTAAGGAGGATGTCCAACAAAGTCTTGAAGTCCGCCCAGCACTTGGGAATCATATCCCTGCATCTTGGAGGCACATCCTTGACCCCTTCAAAGTCCGCCCCTGGCATCCTTGCACCTCATGAAGTCCGCCTTGCATCTTGAAGCATATCCTTGGACCTTCTTAAGTCCGCCATCCTCATCCATGCATGCTATGAAGTCCGCCATCTCCAAAATGGACATCCTAACACCCCCTAAAGTCCGCCACACTTGTGCCAAACAGCTTTGAAGTCCGCCAGCAGTTAAGGGGGATATCCTAAAGGCTCATGAAGTCCGCCATCTTCAAGAATGCACATCCAAAAGGGTCCCAAAGTCCGCCATATGAAAGAAGGGATGTCCAAAGTGCTTCTAAAGTCCGCCTAGCACCAAAAGGCACGTCCAAAGAAGGCTAGAAGTCCGCCATCTTCAAAGGGAGACATCCCAAAGACCTTCAAAGGCCGCCCATGTGCATGAAACTCGTCCAAAATGCTTGAGAAGTCCGCCCTTAAAGGGTGGGACTTGGCTGAAAGTCAAGTAAAGTCCGCCTAGACTTATGAAGTAAGAAAAAATTGAAATTTTACTAAGTGTTGATGCCTACCAAGGGAAAATTTCGAAATATGCTAAATATGAAAGCCTAAAAAGGTGGAAGGATAATTTTTGGCCAAACATTATATCATTTCCAAAGGATAAAACGATGGGAATAAGTACTAAGACATCCATGATCTACGTCCAAGATGCATATCCAAAGAGGAGAGATGTCCACCATGCACTTGGAAGGAGTTAGCAAGTTGCTAAAGGAATCCATGATGACCGTCCAAGATGCCAATGAATTCCGCCCAAGATGATAAGATGATGATTTTTGGCTAAGTGTCAAGGCCAAATCCAAAGAAAAGCTCTAAGTATAGAGGCTAATGGATGGAAAATGAAGACGTTGGCTAGACATCCAGACATTTTTGAAATGACAAATGCTAAGCTTGAAAGGACATGTGCTAAAGAACATCAGGATATGGCAAGGAATGAAACGGAATATGCCTAATACGATGAGGGAAATGAAGGGCCAAATTTGCCTAAGTATGGAAAATGCGAAGAAATTGTCAACTTTGACCATAGAAAAATGCACGAGGTAAAGGGAAAGGAAGGATCGTCCTTGACCAAAGGGATGTAGAATATGTTAGACGTCAGGAAAATTCAACCGGCAAAGACATTCGGACAAGGATATTGCCTAGAAAAATTCGACCGAGCAAGGAAATATTTGACTTGGACAGAGAAAAATGAGCTTAAAATCTCGCCTCGGCAAAGAAAAATGAGGATCTGGCAATGAAATTCTCGACGGAATGGCTTAAGATTTGGTTTGGCTAGACGAAATTAAGGACGAAATCGGAAAATACACTCTCAGCCAAGAAAAACGGAAGAAAAATGGAAATAGCCATGGGTCCAAGACGAACGGGTTAGAATTAATTAAAATATTTTAATATTTTAATAATTAATTCTCAACTATTTGGAATTTAAAAATTCCTTGGACAAAATCAAAATTGCCAGACACGAATCGGACGAAAGTAAAGCACGCCAGGCGGAGATGAAATCCGGCAAGAAGAAAATTAAATTCACCATGAATTTAATTAAATTATTTAATGTTTATTTAAAAAATTCGAAAAATCAGAGATAAACATTAAATAAAAAAATCAAATTTTGGAGATTTGCTCGGATAAGTTCGAGACTGAGCCTTGTCGGAAAATAAAAGGAAAGTTGCCTGTTTGGAAAATGAAAACAAATCGAGGATCAAGAAGAAAGATGGCAGTTACTAAATCGAATTCAACCTCTCAGCATTATAATGAGTTTCAGCAACTCATTTTTCACACACAGCTGAAGAGAAATTTAATCTTTCTCGAAATCGTCAGGCAATTAATTCGTCCATTAGCAAAGTCGAATTTTCTCACAGAGAAAAGCAGTGTTATGCTGAGGAATTTTTCGCGGGAAAAGAAAAGGATATTTATTCAAAGCTGAATTCTTCTTGAAGAGGGGCGCACTTTTCAAAAAAATCAGATTTCTTAAATCTGATTTGCATTTGACGATCCTTCTCTGAGGTTTGGTGATTGGTCAGTTAAATTTGCTATCTTTTTATGCCCTTTCATCTTGACGAAGTTCTGGCAAGATTTTCAAATTCATTCAAGTCACTTTCAGCTTGCTTTTTCGCAGCAAATTAATTGTTTGAACAGCTGAAAGTCAATTTTTCGAATCCAAGGCACGAGGTTTAAATTATTTTAAAAGGTCTTTATATTAATGTTAATTTTATGACTACAGGTTGACGGACACGAAAGGCGGATTATCCAGGAAGCTGAAAATGAAGTTCGCCAACAAGGGTGCTCAGAAGGAGACTAAAGTCATCTCAAAGTGGAAGAATGTCGTGGATACTGACCTTGGGCACGTTGACTTTGACGAATTCAAAGAGAGAGTATACGGTCAGAAAAGACTTCCCTCAGCAATAGCCCAAAGAATGATCAGAAACGGGATATTCCAAGCAGCTGGATTCCCTCCGGCCATGGATTGTGCTGAGTTAATGGTGGAATGTGCTCGCCATTATGATGCCCAGAAAAGACAGATTATCGCCCCTGACGGAAGGATCTTGGCACACTTGAACGAAGTATCAATTCAGGAGACCTTTGGCATTCCAGAGCATTCAAGAACGGTCTATAAGACCAAAGAAGAAGCCAAAATGCTATATGATGGTCAGCCAGATCTATGTGCCACAACAGTCAACAAGGTTTGGATGGACAAGCCAAAGCCATCAATCAAGAAGTTGCCCAAGAGGCCTCGCCGCACGGACTTCAAGGAAGATTTTGGGGATATTGTGCTGATGTGAACAGAATAGCTGGCAACCCGCAGGGCGCCTTCTTTGAGAGTTGGATGTATTATTTTATCGACGAGGTCACCTCTGGAGTTAAAATGTTCAACTGGTCACGAATGATAAGTGACAACCTCCATGAGCAGCTGATCAACCTTGAAAAGACCAAGTCTTTTCACATGAGTTCATACGTGGTATACCTATTAGCCAGGTCATACAAATATCCAGGGTTGATCTGCAAGGGCAGAATTGGCAATGGGGAGAACGAGCTTAGGCCTTACGACTGCTATCCTCAGCTCCAGTTGAAGGAGAAGACTCACTTCAGGAGGGTACATGATGCATTCCTAATGCACATTACCAGAAAGCTTCAAGGAGGAGTGCACCAAAGGCTGAGCCATGAAGCAAAAAGTCTTATCAGCAAATATGGGTCTTGGTTCATCCAGTTCCCTAAATTTACATATATCAGGATCCAGGGATTTACTGGAAATCCCTATAAATTGCCTATCTATCCGACTGATCGGATGATATTGCTTGAGGTTTTGAGACAGTTAGAAGAGTACCAGAGTATTCAGAGGCCGACCAAGAAGGCGTCCGTCACATTCCCATTCTTCATCGGGAACATGCTAGAGTACTGTCCATCAGCACAAGCGGCTGAAAGTGCTAGATTAGAAATCCAATGGTACCCTTTCACGGCATACAAGTCCAGGGTCAACTATGACCCACATCACAACATTCGGACGGTGGAAGGAAGGAAGTACAAGCACAGACAGGAATTGGAGGATTTCTGGGCAAATGCAGCCGATGAGTATGAGGTCAGGCGGAAGATGTGGTCCAGAATGTCCTTGGATTTTATGAGAACAATCGAGTTCTGCCGAGTGCCTGATCAGCTTCAAGATGATGGAAATCATGTCCAGCCACGCTTTGAGGAAAGCAGACCTCTCCCTCCGGTGAAATGGTCAGAGCCTGAGCACGCAGACCTAGCCACCCTAATGAGGCCAGTAACTAAGTATTCCCAGTGGTGGGTTGATTGTCATGCCCAGGAATTGAGACAGAAGGGAATCACGCTCACCTATGACCTGTTGAGCGAATCAGAGTCATACTCTTCTAATGCTGGGGCATCCCATCAAGACATGGCCGGTATCGGAGAGAAAAGAAAAGAAATGGTGCCAAGTGCAGAACCTGTTTCCAAGAAGCATAAAGGAGGACCTTCTCGGTCAGCGGCGTCCAGGAATGTTGACCATTTGGTGGCTAATATAGACGACTCCTTGGTTGAGATGCTCGAACCTCTTGCAGCTCAGGAAGTGAACAATGAACCTATCCAATTAGATGATGAAGAGCCTGCATCACCAGCAGGCACAGAGATTTTAGGTTCAGACAATGACATGGATGTCCGGGATAATGACTTAGAGGAAGGAATGATTTCCGCCCTCAGAGGAGTCATGGATGTTCCAAACGAGGACGAGGTCCAAGTAGAGGATGGCATTGAACAGTCAACCATTCCAGACTGGCTATTAGAAAGAATGAAAGTTCAGGTGCCTGCTGAGGCTCAACAGGAAGAAGAGGACGATACTGCCGATTTCTTGGCAAGATTAGAACAAGTTGCCACCAAGAAGCCCGCCAAGAAGTTTTCCACCATCCAGAGGAATGAGACAGGCCACCGTTCCGTGCACATTGCAGTACCTACAGTGGATAAGCCACAGGACGAAATCACTCCGCAGGAGTATGCTATCACCACTGTTGACCTTGGTCCGACTTCAAAAGGTCAGGAAGTAGAAGAGTTAGATAATTCCGTCTCGACCATTAAAGCGAGACTGGAAAAGGAAGTGACCAAGAAGAAAGAGTATAAAAAGGAGGTCAAACGTCTCAAAGAATATATACAACATTTGACCCAGCCGCTAGATCAAGGCAATGCAACTGTTCCTCCTCTCCTCAATTCATCACAGGAGATGACTCAGGAAGTTGAGCATGGAATGGTGACAGCCAGGGAAGCGCAAGACTGGATGGCAGGTGAAGGCATGGAGGCTGCCTTGTTCATGGAGAGGTTGGCGCTTGCTTATGGACGAACCTCTTCGTTTCTTTCTAGGTTGATGGATATGGCAGAGACATGGGATGGTATCCCGGATATGCAAGAAAGGCTTATTCCGAGCCTTAGAATTTTGAAGAGCACTCCGAGGGAGGAGTTAGTTGATAAAAAGGTGATTGCTGCAGGGGCAGCATATGATTTTCATCACTGGTTTTGGGCAGTGACAATAAGAGAAGAAGTATTGGAGAAGGCGAGAATCGATGGGCTTGGAATTGAAGAACAGGTCAGGAAAATCCAGGAGAAGATGTGCATGATAACTACAGATGTGTTCGACCGTGAAGTCATCCGGGAGAACGACATGCAGTTAGAGAGACTGAAGCAAAAAGTTCAAGAAACTTTCTTCTCGACCACTGGACCATTTTCGAAGCAGGACTTCACGAGAGTGGCAAGACTCTCATCCATTCAAAAGGAATTTGAGAAGCAGGAGGCAGATTGGGAAGGTACCTGCCGACATGCGCGCCAGAAGTTGGATCGGACTAGAATCTTGACCAAGATGTTACCTCACACGATGATCAAGGTCATTGTCAGTGTCCGTGATTCGCCATAAAACACAATGCCATACTGAATGGATAAGGACGCCTCTCCTAGATTATAGCTGGAACTGCCACTTTTCTGATAGTTTTCTAATGGTTAACTCTTGTTATTTTGGGAAACCCTAATTAGGGTTTGGTTGTAATAATCTCAACCGTTGATCTTGTTTTAATCTCGGCCCTTCATTTTACTTGAGCTCTATATAAAATTAGTGCTCTCTTACTTTCATTTGTGTGGAGACCAAGTATGTATATTGTCGATTGAGACTATTTTGAATGATAAAAGTTTTGAGCATGATTTGCCTGAATCACTTCTTATTGTTGAATAGTAAGCGAGTTGCATATTATCTTCCACCATAGATTAGAATTAAAGTTAAGTTAGATAGAATTTGCTTTGAAAAGTTGTTAAATTGAATGAAAGATTGATCGTATCGACTCATTGGTGAAGTGTAGCTCATACTTTCTTCGGATGGATGATTTTCATCCGATGCGTAAAGTTAGCCTGAGCTCCTAAGTGTGGAAGCCTAACTTCAACCTTATCCGAGGTTTGAAAATTATTCTCACAAACCCCTTGAAGATTGCACCCACTTTGCGTATGTTGTCCTGCAGGAGGCGAAACAAAGTGTGGTTTATTTCGCTTCACCAAGTCCTTACTGTCTCTTGAGTTCCTAGGCTTAGACTAGATTCTCTGAACCCTATTCTTTTTGCCATTTTTTTTGAGATCCACAATTGAAAGTCCTAATTGAGAACCTACAAAGATAAATTTCCTAAGTCCCTAGCTTGTGCAGACTTTCTACATAAGTCCCCTTGTTTATTACCAGCATTATCACAACGACCATTGAGCTTATCCACACGTCGAGACCCGACTAAAGAAACCTTGGAATCGCCATATGATCTTCTCGCAATCTTAGCATACGCTGTGATTTTTCAAGAGAGGATAAAGTGTCTTTGGACATTTTTATTCTGAATGTTTGGTGTATGATAAAACACACATCAACAGGTCTAATTATTTTGACTCAGGGAAGAAAACTAAACTTTAGAGACAAATACTACAGATTAAGTATAATGAGCAAAACTGAGCACGATGCATACATCTGCAGCATATCTCTAGCCTACAGATATTCAAACCCCAAATTACACTATTAAGCAACAAGATGGATGAGATTTTTGTTTAATTGTGTTTTGTTGTTCTTCTCTGCATGTTCTGATTATAAATATAGGTATTTTTGATAGAGATGCAATGGTAAAATGTTACTTATCAAGAGCCCTTTCAACTTTTGGTATTAATATTAGTCATGATTTGATTCCATATTGAAAGCTGTGTCCGATTGGCATACTTATCATTTAAGTTTGAAATGCATTGTGTGTACATTTATCATTTAAGGGCATTAATGGTCCTTTCCATGTATACAAAGGTCTGATGGTATGTCGAGATGATGTTAGTGAAACTCATTAATTTCATATTTCTTGTACTTGTGTCCTATAAGATTGTCTTAACATTTGTCTACACATATAATAAGGTATTTGCAGTCAATACATAGTCTATCATGTATTTGTTTCAATAATGTTTGTTCTCAGCAAACTATGTGTTTACCATGCCATTGCACAGTATTTCATAATCGGGTTGAAAACCTACCTGGGGCTACCACCATCTCAGTGCTTATATAAAATCCATAGAAAATATTCATAGAGCACAAAACAGAAGATTATCACTCCATACCTTAAAATCATTAGACAATATATTCTAAACTTTCCAAGTATTTTTGTATATTCCATAAAATAGACTGGATGGTGAAGAAGACTTACTGATAAATACGTTGACGGCAAATTCCAGCATCATCAAGCAGAAGAGATTGTCTCAAATCATACACATGTTTCCTTTGAACCTGTGGATAAATGTGCGTGTGTCTTTTGAAATGATCTAAAGCATCTACTAGAACTTATTTTACTTAAAATTTGAAAACAGCAATATTCATATACTGTCATCAGCAAATATGAACTATAAAAAGTCAGTTCCTCATGTGTTAATCTTAAAAAATAACTCTTATAACATCAATGCCAAGCAATCAGAAAACGATGGTGTTGATGCAAGTATTTTGATAACAAACTTTTGCACTGAACTAATAATACATTCTTTTACTTTTAGCAACCTGGGTAGATGAATTTGAAGGTCAGCGGTATAAGATTCATTTTCACACCATTTGAAGAATGCATCCCCATTCAACCAAATCTATGAAGCTAAAGTCACTATGGAATCTCCTTGAAGGTTTTATAACACTGAAGAACATGAAAGAGTAATACTAATTCTTCTTTCTTGTTAATAAAATTAGCTAATTCTGCTCATGAGCCATAATATGTTTTGGTAATTATAACTTGCCATAAATTGAAATGAACTGGTTGAAATGATTCACTACAGGCACTTGATTTTGCAGTTATTGACAACAATTTATAGTCACATTACTTAACGTCCATGTTTTAAGTTTCATATAAAAAGAATAAGAAATCCCAATATTCCTCCTTAGAAAATGCCATTACTCTTATTGACTGAAATGTTGCTCCTAGAAAATATCAGAAATACATATGTTAACATAAGAGAACATTTTCTTCCTCTAGAAACTAACCTTATGTCTTTTGTCAGCAATCATGTGATAACAAATATAAAATATCGATCCTATCAGCAATGAGTGTGTCTAGTAACAAAACCTAGGAAAAACCCATAGTTAACCACGAGTACTCAGCACCTTCCACTTTTCCTATGCCAGTTAGAACCGGATTGCCCAGAATATTCAGAAAAACAGTCAACACCAGGTAAAACTGTCCAAAAAACAGGAAAGTCTGAAAAACAAGGATATTATTGAAAAATTGCCGGGTTTTCCAAAATGATGATGCATTTTTTCTTATAAACCCCTAAAAATTCATAACCACAAGAATACAGAATTCACAAGAACTCTTTTTGATGCTGTTACAAACTCACAAGTAATCAATCGTAGAATGAAATAATGCAACATGGGTAAATTCCTAATTATATGGCATTATTTCAAAAATCTAAATGTCATGATAGACTTTATAATTCCTCTACCTCTAACACTTCATCAAACTCCACAAGGCTCTTTCGTAACCCAAAATAATATTGCTCTGCACTTTTTTGTAGACCCAAAAGCTGCATCACAAATCGAATAGTTTATTTTGGATATCATAAAAGGAATTTAAAGACTTACATGAAAGGTTATATGTTAGATGTGGCTATATACGACTTTATGCTGGTAAAGAAAAAAACATTGGCAGGTATGACACACAAAGGAAACACAAATCACCTGATTTTTTATAGTGTTGCCTTCAATAGGAATGTTTTCATTGGAAGTGACCTTTGATATTAAGTTCACTGCCCATTCTGTGTTGAAATTGAATTTAACAAACATGTCATCTTGTAAACTGCAAAACAAAAAATGGCTAAGATTACAAACAAAGCAAGGTGATCATATTACTTACCACAAATGGATACCACAGCCATACTATTACTTTCCTTAAACAGATGCAAGAATGACCATAAAATAAGAAAACATAAACTCCTATGGAACAAATATCCATCAATCTTGTCCCCACTAGTTATGTAAATAGAAAAGGAAACAGCAATAGAATAAGAAATCATTTGGAAAGCTCACCATCAAAATGCAAATACATATAAAGATGCAAAAGAAAGAACAATCCAACAAATCTACAAAATGAAATGAAAATGCACATAAAACTAAAAGATTTTAACATTTCAGGCTTCTGCTGAAAGATCCCCAACCCCAATCTGATCCAATTTACTGATTTTTGTCTTTTTCAAAATATTTGACCAGCGAATAGAAATGTTTGTTTTCGTTCTGTTTTTTGAATACGTTTGATTGCCAATGATTGATTTTGGGGTTTGCCAATTAATTGAATGCAATAGATGGATTTTCAACTCAAGAGTGCAAGCATATGTATGACTGAAATAAATTACTGAATTCTGATTTTTTCAACAGCAATGCATAAAATTGTAAAACTAAAGATTTAGGAACACCATTCATCAATTAGTCATACCCGGAGTCCAATGCTATCTTGCACAAGGATTTTATTGATGGAATTCCAAATAAGTACAGAATTATAAATTAGATCAAGCTCTCCAATACGCTGTCGAAACCCTAGCAGCATCACAAGATGGTACGGCTGCCCTTGATGATAGTCCGGCTGCCCCTTGGGATGGTACGGCTAGCCCAGGCAGTCTCTAAAATCAATAAATCTGACCTCTACAACCCTAGTTGCCTCCTGCCAATAAATTCTCTGAAACTCTAACTGAAATCTTCCTTCAATAATGCCAAAATAGTACAGCCAACAAGTAGAATGCAAATATGTGATAGTATTGGCCTAGTTGAGACTTGATCTATCAATGGCTGCACCTGGTCTGAAGAAATATGCTGATATTAACACCGCTGCAAACTCAGGTCTAAAAATTGAACACCTGAAATTCCTCCAATGAAGCCCAAACAAAGACCCAAGGTAGGTCCTCCTCAAAGGTGAACTGGGTTCTCATCCAATTCACGATAGCCCTTGGGAGTTTTTGTTCCCAAAAGACTGAAACCAAGTTGAAACCCTTCTCCAGAGCTCAAACCTGCAAGTGCTGATATGAAAAATGACAAGTGAATGCCAAAATAGAAGCCCAAAATTCATTTTATAACCTCCCATGAGTTTTTTTATAAAAGATAATAAAATATTCCTCCTCAAGGGTCTTTTCCTCATCAAAAGAAAGGGCCACTTTTTAAAAACAACTTTGTTTCACTAAGATGGGGGCACTTTTCACTATTCACTTTATAATTCTCTGTTACTATTCACTTTTACAATTCTATTAAAGCAAACTTTAATATTTTCAATTTATCCCTGGATTCAACACTGAACTCCAAACTGAAAGGCTCGTAAAGCTCTCGGCTAGGCTCCGCATCCCTCGGTAGGCCAACCTCGGCTAGTCTGAGCTGCCTAAGGGACATTACAGTCCTCCCTTCCCGGGATCGCTTGCCCCCCAAGCAACTACAAAGTTGGATGTCAAAGTATCATCTCTCCTTCCCATGTGGCATCCTCCAACGGCAAGTCCTTCCATTGTACCAAATACTCCCTGATAACTCTGCTATCACCTAACGCCAACTCCACAAAAGATAAGGTATCGTAACCATACAACACTCAAAAGGGAGTCATACCAATCGACATGTGATGCGTAGTATTACAACAATACTCGCCCAAATACAACCATCGCACCCAAGCCTTCTGCTGTCCTAAAATGTAGTTCGCAAGTAACCCTCAAGCCAACACTGAACACACTGTTGCTCCACTCTGATAGTAACATCCGTGTACCATAACCTGTGAAGCAACCTCATGGAATCCATGCAAACACCATGCACCCATAGTGGATCACACTGAGAAGCGATCCTCACCCAACTACCTGCTGCCCCAAAAGGCATAATACTGCTCGCTGATAGACCAACAAAGTCCCCTGCACACTCTGCCAAAGGAATAGCATCATGCCTGGCAAGGGGAGTATCCCCCTTAAAAGAAGATGTCAACTAACTCCCAAATCTTTGTGGCCTGTAGCCTCCATGTCCAGCAACACTCATACACCAAGGAGTCTATGAGTGTCCAGTGAGTGCAGTCTCACCAACATCAAACTAGAAATCACTGCCCAACCCAAAAAGTGGATTGTCATAAGTCCTATCGTCACCCATCTCAAAGAATGGGTTATCAATACAAGAATTGTAACCAGGCATACTAGTTACACCACTCTACATCACTCTGTGATGCATGATAGGCCACCTGCACCAAATCTCTAATTGCCCCACGCTAATACAATCAATATCATGTCGGAAAAAGTGAAGCAACGCACTATGGTTCTGATGGAGTAGTGCATTCAAATCGATGTCGAGGAACCAAATGAACCCTGATAAGCTACAACTCCATCTATCTGAATCACTGCCCCGTGATGGAGTAATACTACTGCCTCCATCAGAGATAATAACCAAGTCACAATCTGACGGGCTGCCAAGATCCCAAATGTTCTACTGGAATGCACTAAGATTAATTCTCTGCACTAACCGGAAACAACGGTATCCTCCATCCCTGACAGACCATGTCACTCTATGTCGCAACTGCCACCATCGATGCATCTGATCACTGGGCCTGTGGGTTATGGACCCAAACAACTGCCATAAAAGATGAGTATCTCCTAACTCATCTGCAAATGTTGGTCTCCCCACAATATTGCAACCGCCAAGGCTGGAAGAAGAGTGCTCCTGACACCAACTCATAAAGCCAGTTGCACTAATCAATGCAGCTGTGGAGGGTTGATCCCTCTCATCATTGAATCCCATCTGATCAAACCCTACCTCTCTATCTCGTGTGCCAATAATACATCCATCCTGGAGAAGCGGTAAAGGGGTTTTGTCAGATATCACTCCATCCCTTGCAGAAGGGAGCACCTCATACCACATATTCGCCCCACTCTTATGTGTCACACGGAGCATCAACTCATCCAGAAGTGGGTTGAATACAAAGGAATGTGTGAATCTCATAATGAAATCACTATGAAATGCACCAAGGGATTATGAGGGAAGTCCAGAATCAACACTATCCAAAACAGGAGCCTCAGAACTTGAAGCATAGGGTGTAAAAACTGCTTCGACAAAGGCTGACTGCTCCTCATGACTAACTGAAACTGTCTCACCCTACTCTACTCCTGTAGCCATGTCATAGGTATCCTCCATGGTAGTAGATCCACTACTACTACTAGATACCTCATCCCTCTCAGCATCAACGGAAGTGGATATCTGCGCCTCTTCCCTCACGAGTGCACCATACAACTACCTAGCAAGCATGAAAGCATAACCTCTATCTGTAAGCAACTGCATGGCATCAGATCTCATCCTGTCAAGCACACGTCTAACCAAGTGGAAGTTGGATGTCGAGATTCCATACTTATGCCCATCTAGTGCCCCATCAAATTGAGTTATACCAATGAGGTACTCGATCCATCTATCTACCTTATCATATCAGCCTAAGACTCATGCCACCTCCTCCACTGTTGAATACTTATCCTCACGGAATAAGCCAAGAGTTGTAGCCTGTTGCAATTCATGCATGTTCTCTACCAAAGCTCGGACTACATGGCTGCAAGTGGCATCACTGTGTGGAATTTTTGCCTCTAGAACATGAAGTTCAAGACCCTTAATGGGGAGTAACTCTTCTTCATCTAAATCTGATTCCAAATCAGCAACATGTTCATTTACTAAAACTGATTTTAAATCATGCACATGGCTGCCATCAACATCACAATGTGAGCATGCATCATTGCCTTCCTGAACCTCATCATGTAGCTCTTCTTTTTCCTCATTTCCTTGTCCCTCAATCTCATGCACAACACAAGATTCTTGCCCATCCAAAGAGGCTGCAATAGAAGACTGATTTTCTGATTTCTTTGGTGAAGCATGAGCCAAACTCAACTCCACGCTCAACTCCTCAATCTGATTTTCCGCCATAAGGGGAGTCACTTGAAAGTCTTCCAAAGATTTTCTAGTCTTCACTAGCTCCGTAGTGAGTTGATCAACCTCTTCCTCTTTCCTCCTCAATGCATTTGAATATATGACACCCAAATCAAGTAGGTGATCTCTATCGGAAAGAAGGGCTAAATAATTATTTTCATAGACTCCATGGCTGTCCTAAACTCTTGCAAATCAGAAATAGATGAAGCCTCTTCAACACCACTATGTCTCCCCTCAAGTTGGACCTTCCATAGGTAATTTCCCACCAACTTATGGGAATGATCAAAATGGGACAGCGCTGCAGCAATCTTATCTTCACCAACCTTAAGTTGGTTCTCCAAATCATGCTTAGGGACAAAGGTAAATTCATTAGTTGAAGTAGTGGGCTGCCAATGGAGAGCTTGACTCTCATCAAAAAATTCTTCCGAAGTGTCTTCTTGCTGGTCCGGAACTAAGGCAGCATTAGTTCCCATCACAAACTCCTCATCATCACTCCAAAATGTGGTCTCAATGGATGATGATTCACTATCCTCATGCAAAGAGGTAAGACCACTCTTCGGACTATCAAAAGAGTCCCCAAGCATAACCTCCATGTTGCCTACTAGGATACTCATGCAACCCTGTCCTATAGGCTCCCCTGTTTCTCCCTCTCTACCTTCTGTAGGATCAATTGGATGAAGATCAACTGAAATAGACCCAATCTCTATACTGCTGCTCCTTGCTTCCCTTGTTGACGTTTCTTCTGGATTTTCCGTCATGTGGACACCCAAACTCTCCTTCTGAATGGTAGAAGCACAAGAAGTCTCAACCATAACCTCATGTGTGACTTCCCTTGGTACATGATCACACTGCTACAAATAATCTGTACCGGATATGTTTACTTCATGTTGGATCTCCTGAAAGGATGGAAAGTGGTCTCTAGGAGTGGAATGAAAGAAATTCGGTTCCACTCTTTTGTCCACGTCACTCGAGCATGAATGGTTAGGCTCCCAATCCATATTGCCAGAGTCACATACATCTTTTGATTCTTCTTTCTTTCTTTGTTGCTGATATGAACTTGTAGATACCAAATTATCATTATCCTCATCTAGTATACCCATAAATTGTGTGAAAGAGAGCATGTCTTGTATCTTTTGAGGAAGAGAGCGATACTTATGGTAGTTGCTCATAATTGCATCCTGTGTTTCCATAGCATGAAGCCTTCTCCTTGTACTTGTAGTTGGAGAAGAAACCTTAGATTGCCCAAATTTCCTTGAAGGTACTTTTTCCTTCGTTGGTGAGGCAGGAAGGAAAGTAGGTATCAATCTCCCATTCTTAATTCTAGCCATTGAACTTCCCTATAATTGAAACAAACTGAATTTCCCCACATGCTGGCAGGTTCTATGCTCTGATACCACTGAAAGATCCCCGACCCCAATCTGATCCAATTTACTGATTTTTGTCTTTTTCAAAATCTTTGACCAGCGAATGGGAATGTTTTTGATTTGTTTTTGAATATGTTTGATTGCCAATAATTGATTTTGGGGTTTCCCAATTAATTGAATGCAATAGATGGATTTTCAACTCAAGAGTGCAGGCATGTGTATGACTGAAATAATTTACTGAATTCTGATTTTATTTCAACAGCGATGCATAAAATTGTAAAACTAAAGATTTAGGAACACCATTCATCAATTAGTCATACCCGGAGTCTAATGCTATCTTACACATGAATTTTATTGATGGAATTCCAAAGAAGTACAGAATTATAAATCAGATCAGGCTCTCCAATACGCTGTCCAAACCCTAGCAACATCACAAGATGGCACGGCTGCCCTTGATGATAGTCCGGCTGCCCCTTAGGATGGTACGGCTAGCCCAAATAGTCTCTAAAATCAATAAATCTGACCTCTACAACCCTAGTTGCTTGCTTCCAGTAAATTCTCTGAAACTCTAACTGAAATCTTCCTTCAATAATGCAAAAATAGTACAGCCAACACATAGAATGCAAATATGTGATAGTATTGGCCTGGTTGAGACTCGATCTATCAATGGTTGCACTTGATCTGAAGAAATATGCTGATATAACATTGCTGCAAACTCAGGCCTGAAAATTAAACACTTGAAACTCCTCCAATGAACCCCAAACGAAGACCCAAGGTAGGTCCTCCTCAAAGGTGAACTGGGTTCTCGTCCAATTCACGATAGCCCTTGGGAGTTTTCGTTCCCAGAAGACTGAAACCAAGCTGAAACCCTTCTCCAGAGCTCAAACCTGCAAGTGCTGATATGAAAAATGACAAATGAATGCCAAAATAGAAGCCCAAAATTCACTTTATAACCTCCCATGAGCTTTTTTATAAAAGATAATAAAATATTCCTCCTCAAGGGTCTTTTCCTCATCAAAAGAAAGGGCCACTTTTTAAAAACAACTTTGTTTCACTAGGATGGGGGCACTTTTCACTATTCACTTTATAATTCTCTGTTACTATTCACTTTTACTATTCCATTGAAGCAAACTTTAATATTTTCAATTTATCCCTGGATTCAACACTGAACTCCAAACTGAAAGGCTCGTAAAGCTGCCGACTAGGCTCCGCATCCCTCGGTTGGGTCCCCTAACCATACTGTTGACCTACGGGAACCCTCATAGTAGGCCAACCTCGGCTAGTCTGAGCTGCCTGAGGAAGGGACATTATAGCTGCACCAGATATCATCATTAAAAATAATATTGAAACATAATGCATTTTTTTTTATTTATGTGTTAATTGCTACCATTTTAAGTCGTCTCTTGTGACAAAACACATAACAAAATAGCACACAAGCATAAACCTCTTCAAATTAGCAAGGAAGCTGCCTACAAGCTAAACACTACTCCTAAACCTAAATCTATGAACAAGAGTTGCAGCTACTAACACTTCGCAAGATTATCAATGAGATTTTGCAAACGTGGGCTCCAACTCAATGGAAGCACCAACTCAGTATGAGGCACCGACCTCCAATAACCTCTGCTTAAAAAAAATTCTCTGTACTCTACTCAATCTCTCTTCATAAATCTGCACTTCATTCTCTACTCATCAACCTATATCTCTTCTCTACTCATCAACCTATATCTCTTTTTCAATCACTGAAAAAAACTTCCTCTCAAAAATTCTGCATTAGTTCCTTTCAAATCTACTTCTTTTCTCTCATGAATCTGCCATGAAAACTGCTTTAAACAACTAATTTTTTTTTTAAATTCTTACAAAAAAAACCTATTGACTATTACTCTTACACACAAATTCATACTATATCCTTTTCCCTTTTTTTCACTCCACAAAAATATCTCCTTTTTCCTCTTTTATATAAGAAATACTAGCATTAATCTCTTCTAAAAAGAAAACCATAAGACTCTATTTGTTTTTAGAAATAGATCCCTTTTTTAAGTAAAACAACTCCATTTAGCATGCATCAGTGGTTTATCTTTTTGCATGCTATCTTTATGCTTTCTTCTTCTTGTTTTTAGCAATAGATTTTCAAATCTGATTTGCATGCTATCTTTATGCTTTCTTTCTTTTTGCATGCTATCTTTATGTTTTCTTTCGCATGCTTTCCTTTTTTCTATTTTTCTTCTTTTGTCTTATCTCTCTATTCTCATCCATTTCTTTTCTTGTCTTATAAAGCTGCTTTTAAAATCTTTTCTTATTTCCTTCTAAAGATGGCGGCAGCTTTATGAGATTTGCTTTCCTTTCTCAAACCTTATCAAATCTTAACAAAAGCATTGCTTTTGCAATGCTTATCTTCATCATGCTATTGGTGGTGCTGATTTCTTTATGTATGCTTTCATTTCTTAAAGCTACTTTTATCCTTCTATACATGGCGTTTATCCTTCTACAGATTTGGATATGTAGCATTGTTTTCAACATTGTATGCAGGATTGATATGCTAGTTTTCTTCTATATCTAGGCGTGTATAGTGCAGCAGCATCAAACACTAGGCAAATTCTTTCTAACACAGCATGCATCAAGCTTTGACATCAATGGCAATTATCTAACAATCTCCCCCTTTGTCATTGATGACAACTTCAAGTTTAGATGTAATGTCCCGTAATTTCAAATTGAGATTAGTGGGAGAATTCTGGAAAAATAGTGTTTCTCAACACTAGTGGAATAAATTGGGCCAACTCACTTGGGTCGTGCCTTAGTAGAGTTTAAATTTATATTTTCTTTTCCTTCTTGCTCTGGCCGACATCTTCCAAAACAGCGTATTCATCATGTATTTATTAGGATTGTTTTCTTCATGGAAATCATCACAAGTTTGGAGTTACTCTCTATCTGGCTGTGAGGACGTAGTCACTCATATCCAAGATCCCAGGTCAAGACGTAGTTCAATTTCTCCGTCACTCTCTTTACCGACCACCTCACACGCCGAACTCTTTGCAGGACACCCGGGAGAAGGATCAATTGGTCGCCTTCCAAGCAGAGCCGTTGGCTCTGGTCGGCGCTGCTGGAGCCGACTTCCGTCATCAAAGCCACACCACAACACACATACGAGAGCTCGCGCGATTTCATCTGTTCGCATGCTTCATATTGATTTCATCTGTTTGCATGCTTCATATGACCAATGCGTAGAGGAACCCGATCGTATTGTTCAGAAGGATAGCGATCTGTGTGGAGCTTCAAGGAAATTGTGGCTTGCATTGAGTCACCTACAGATTAGCAGCCAGTGAATTTCTTAGCCAATATCATGTATGATCATCATATTCTATTACAGTGCTTCTAAAAACTTAATCGAATAAATATATATTTGGAATCTCATTTAATTCAAATTTGAACTTGTTATTCCTAAGATTATTCATTATGCGGATCCCTACAATTTGATATTGGATTTAATATATTCAGATGTGTTTGCTGCTTCTATATAAATTCACTGTGTGTTAAATCTGTATGACTTCGTTGCAAATGTATTTGGTCAATTTTCTGTTGTTGCAGTACTTTGGGTCTGAGAAGTAGTTTAAGCTCTTAGAGTGGTATCAGAGCCTCCAACCCTGCCAGCCTGAGGATTTTTGCATGAGTCTAAGAGATCAGCGTGCTATTGAAAGAGAGAAGAAGAAAGCGACAAGCGAATCCTCTGGAATAGGAGACAAAGGTAAGAAGATGGGGGATAAGGACGACCAGTTCAAAGCCTCCTTGAAGAGGATGGCCAGTATGCAGGAGCAAATGGCTAAGCAGCAAGAACAAACAAATCAGATGATATTAACGATGATGCAATCCATGAATGATAGAAGTAACCATGGCAGATCAGTCTCAAACAATGGGCCAGAAGACAGCCAGTCCAATAATCTGGGATCTGAGAATCAAAGCAATAAAGGTTGGCAACCCACATAGCCCACATTTCTACCAAAGCATGGATCGAATTATGGCAGCAATGAACAAAATCTGGTGGAAGGAGACATTAATGCTAGCATGGAAGCATATATGCAGATCGATCTTGAGATGAGGCAGCAGCTTCCATTCATCCAATTTCACAACATCAAGAATGGGTCTAAGGGAAACCAGGTCACTTACCAGCCCAACAGGGATCTACAGCATAGGGTGAGTAAGCTTACACTTCCAACCTTCGATGGCACGGGAAATATGCTCAATCTTGGATACAGAAGTTGGACACTTATTATTCCCTCAACCCCATGACTGAAGAGGAAGCCATCAAGTTTGCTATCCTGCATCTAGAAGGTCTAGCACATGAATGTTGGCACCATGCCATTGTCACTCAAGGATTTGGACAGGTTTCTACTTATGCTGAGTTAACACAAAAATTGACAGAAAGATACGATAGGAAGGATCCGGAAGCATATTTCCAAGAGTTAACAAGACTCAAGCAAACAAGTACAATGGAAGACTATGTTTCAGAATTTCAAAGACTTGCAGTTATGGTGTCAAATATGTCGAACAAGCGGCTCATGTTATTTTTCATTGAGGGCCTGTCAGAGTCATTTTGTGGCTTGGTGAGAGCTTTGGAACCAGCAACGTTAGAAGAGGCCATCCAAAAAGCCTTAAGTCTAGAAGACTCTACTAAGAGAGGGAAGACCATCAACAAAGGTACACCAGTCGGGCAAACTAAGAAGCCCTTCATTAAAGCTAATCCACCCCCGAAAGCTCCTCCTATAGGACCACATGGCATGTCAAGGAACGAACTACGCAAAAAGGGGTTGTGCTACTATTGCAATGAAAAATGGAACAATCAGCATCGATGCCAGGGTAGGGGACAAGTCTACTATATTGAAGTAGTCTCTGATGATGAAGCAAAAGTTGGAAAGGAAGTCAATGAGGAAGACAATAGTAAGGAACTTCAAGAGCTCACTATTGAAGGAGGCTCTTCAGGAGGCACTCTTGCGTCACTCTCAGGGGCACCCAGGTACCACTCTCTCCAGGTAAGAGTTCTTCAAGGGAAAAAGGTGACGGTATTGATCGACAATGGAGCCACTCATAATTTCATAGACAGAAGGACAGTGGCTAAGTTGCGTTTGGAAGTGAGAACTCGAAGGATTTGGATGTGATGGCAGCTGGAGGGAACATCCTCCCTTGTACCAAATCGAATCTAGCAAATGGAGTTGACATTAGAGGACAAAAAGATGAAAGATGATGTAATGTCCCCATTTTGCGAGCATTAGAGTTCGTAAGGATTAGCCTATCATTTGACCTCGTAGGCTGACAAATGTGATGAGAGGGTCTTCCTTGGCAGTTATCCAGAGTTTCAAGACCTTACTCCTCCAATTGATTCAGTTTGGACCTTTGTAGGGACTCACAGAGTGATATTCAGACACTTACTATTATAGTAAGTCAGGCTGACAGGGGTTACTATTTTTGGCAGGGCACCTGGCTTAGCTAGTCTTCTCAGTTTCAACCCAGTTTGACAGTTTGTTGAGCAAACAAGAATTACGAGCATTTAATAATAATTAAATGATTATTATTATGACTTTATATTATAAAGTCACTTTAAGTGAAATATTAAAATATTAATTCTTAATGGCAAAATTATAAAGTATTTAATACTTTATATTAAAGGAGCATTATTATTATTAAATGAGTATTTGTTACTCATTTAATATGGACGCCATTTATTAATAATTTGCCTAAGTCTCTAAAAGGGCGAATTATTATATTATTAAATGCAATTAAGTTGATTTTTTGAAAAGGGTCGAACTTTTGAGGAAAAAGATATATATTTCTCTTCAAGACAAATCGAACTCATTATTGATGATCATTTGAATTTGTCTTTTCTCTCTGAGAACATTTGGAGTTGGAGAAACAAGGGTTTCTGCAATCAGGTTTTGGAGAACGTCAACTCTTCAGAATCAAGCATACTGAGGTTGTGAAAGATCAGCTGAAGCTTGCTAACAGGGTAGCTTTGTTCAGAAGTTACATTCGTGCTTACAGGGGAAAATAAGTAAGGGTTTGAAGAAGAAAATATTAAATCTACAAGAGATCAACTTCCAGCTTCATTCTTATTTCTCAGGCTATTGTATCTCCAGCCGTACCATATCATTTATTACTTGCAGATCGGAATTTTTGTTAGCTGCTACAGTGGCGTGAACAGTGCCGCGCTACAGTACCCGCGCTACAGTGCCACGTGAACAGTACTCATGAATAGTGCCGCGCTACAGTAAAACGCTACAGTGGTTGCTACAGTGCGCGTGAATAGTAAACGCTACAGTACTAAGGTATTTTAGTGGAGTTTATCACAGGGATTTTCAAGGGTTTGATAGATTATTATTAGAACAGTAGTATTCCTTTGTGGTTGCTTTTGAGATTACATTTCCAGCTTTCAAGCTTCATTCTCAAGCACATGTGAAGCCATTAAAGGCTGTACAACATCCATAGTGCTGGACGTGACCCTTACTGGTGGATTTCAGACACAGTACCAACTGCTGCAAACGTTCAGTCTCTCTACAACTTCCAGGTCTGAACAATGAATGTATTTGTTTGATAAATGTTTGATATGTTTAGTATGAACAACATTCTCCAATTCTGGGTGATGTCCTGTTGTACTTTCAGTGCGAACTGCTGTTAAAAATCAGTCATTTCTATGCTCAGAAAAATTATTGTTATAACCCTCTGTAAGCTGCTTTATAGATCTGCACTTGTAACTGATGTTAAGAGTTAATGTTAGTCTTTATTGTTACTGCGATATCTGAACATTATCAAGGAATTAAGGTCCACTGGCAAATCAGAAGTGAAACTCTGTTTTGAAGCATATCTCTATTCAAACATGCATGGAAAAGATAACATCAGTTGGAGTTATAAAGATCATTTGAACAGTGTATGAGGATGTATGTCAACTGTTTGACATAAGGCTTATAGGCTGTATATGCATTTATCACAAGTAGTATCTCATTTATATGCATTTGAAAACACTCAACTTGATTGCATTACATCTAGTAATTCATTTTGATATTAAGGAAGGCATTCTTAAAACATCACTTGTGCATCTATCATCGATTATAAGCACTAGATCAAACTGATAACTCAGACCAGCAAGCTCAAAGTTTGCATTTGAATTGTTTAACAAAATTTCAAGGGAACAAAGAAGGGTTTATGAGTCAGCTCAGGCTAGGCTCATCACGATGACTTCTATGTGGTTGATATTGGCAACACGGATATGGTATTGGGAGTCCAGTGGTTACATTCCTTGGGAGAATATACGACCAACTACCAAACCATGGAGCTAAAGTTTAAGCATGAGGGCAAAGAGGTTGTCCTCAAGGGACTTTCTAAGAATGGTCCTATGGTGGTCTCAGCCAAAAGGATGGAATGATCTTTTCATAGGGATCAAGTGGCATGGGCAGCAGAGTGCTTGATCACGGATACTAGCCCACCGAAGGAAGAAAGAACTTTTCCCGCGGACATTCAAGAGATCTTGAACAAGAACTGCAAGGTGTTGCGTGAGATTCCGCCTAGATTGCCACCTGATAGGGGGTTTCAGCATGTGATAGAGCTTGAAGAAGCTAAACTTGTGATCACCACTCCTTATTGTCATCCGCAAATATACAAAGAAGAGATTGAGAAGGCTATAAAAGAGTTACTGGATATGGGGTTTATTCGCCCAAGTTCAAGCCCCTTTCCTTCATCGGTAGTGCTGGTCAAAAAGAAGGATGGAACGCTCAAGATGTGCATTGATTATAGAGCTCTTAACAAAAAGACAATCAAGAATCGTTATCCTATTCCCAAGATCGATGAATTGATAGACGAGCTACACGGAGCAGTATACTTCTCCAAGATTGATCTGTGTTTAGGCTACCACTAGATCAAAGTCAGGGATGAGGACATGCATAAGACAGCTTTCAGGTGCCATTACGGACATTATGAATTCTTGGCGATGCCATTTCGACTAACCAATGCCCCCGCCACATTCCAATCTTACATGAATCAGGTATTCATTCTTCAGTTAAGAAAATTTGTGTTGGTTTTCTTTGATGACATCTTGATTTACAGTAAGACATGGGAAGAACATTTAAAACATATAGAGGAGGTGCTTGACGTCCTTGAAAGGAATTCATTCTATGCCAAGATGTCGAAATGTGAGTTTGGGATAACCGAGATCCTATATTAGGCCACAAGATTAGCACTCAAAGGGTTAGTGTGGATGAGGAGAAGATCAAGGCAATACAAGAATGGGCTACACCCAAGAATTTGACACAATTAAGGGGATTTGTAGGCCTATGCGGTTACTATAGAAGATTCGTGAAGGGATTTTCTCAGCTTGCAACACACTTGACCAATTTGACAAAGAAAGGAGCCTTCTCGTGGGGAACCGTAACCTAACAGGCATTCGATAAACTCAAGGAGGTAATGAGCTCGTGCCCAATTTTGGCCATTCTTCATTTTTCATCTCCTTTTGTACTTGAGTGTGATGCTTCAAGCGAAGGCATTGGAGCTGCATTAATGCAAAACCAACATCCCATAGCATATGAGAGCAGAAAGCTTACTAAATCAGAGAGGGCTTTCTTGATTTATGACAACAAGATGTTGGCTATCATGCATGCTCTTGCTAAATTCCTACAATACTTGGTCTGCAGAAAGTTTGTGGTAAAAACAGATCATAACAGCCTGAAGTACTTCCTAAATTAGCGAGACTTGGACGATAGATAGCAGAAATGGGTAAGCAAACTTCAAGCTTATGATTTTGATATTGAATATGCTAAAGGAAAGAACAATGTGGTCGCCCATGCTCTATCTAGGAAACCTTATCTTTGTGCTATGACTGATATATCGGCTGATTGGAAAATTCATATCATCGCTGAGTATGCTAAGGATTCATTTGCTACTAATATTTTGGAAGGAAAGGTAGTTGATGATAGGTACAGGGTGGTTGAGGAGCTTATCCTCTACAAGGGTCGAGTTGACCTTGTGCCTCGCTCGAGGATCAAAAACAAAATCATTAAAGCTTGCCACGACACCCCTCTTGTTGGTCACCCAGGATTCTACAAGACATACAAACAAGTCAGGGAACGTTTTGCATGGAAGGGATTGAAAAACGATGTATTGCAGCACGTTAGAGAATGTTTGGTATGTCAACAAAATAAAACGGAGCATGTGTTACCAGCTGGGTTGTTGCAGCCCTTACCCATTCCCAATCAAAAGTGGGAAAGTATTTCGATGGACTTCATCACGGGGCTGCCAAGGGTGCAAGGTAAGGATTGCATTTATGTTGTGGTGGATAGACTCACTAAGTACGTCATTTTTTCTCCATTACTTCAGAATTTAAGGCACAACAAGTTGCAGATCTGTTTTTCAAGGAAATATTTAGACATCACAGGTTGCCAAGAAATATTGTGAGCGACAAGGACAGCAAGTTCATCAATTTGTTTTAGCAAGAACTCTTTCGTTTGGTCCATACAAAGTTAACCCCAAGCACAAGCTACCATCCTCAAACAGATGGGCAAACAAATATAGTGAACAAATGGATTGAGGGATACTTGAGGAATTACGTGTCAGGGCAGCAATCAACTTGGGTGAAATGGTTACATCTTGGAGAATTCTGCTATAACACCACATACCATATGCCTATTGGGATGTCACCATTCAAGGCACTCTACGGGTATGAGACCACTTCCTTCATGAATTTGATCCTTGGAGGAAGAAGAAGAAAAAGCTCTTTGAATTCAAGTTGCTATCGAAAGAGATTTGTTGAATCAGAGACAGCCACTCGCTCCCGTGCCCCCGCCAATAGACAAAGTTGCTACATCCTAGATCGTATCAGTTCGTTCTAGCTAGACAAGCTAAAAAGAATCTTGAGGTCTATGCCCAGTTCATCCAAAGAGTTTGTGGAGTTAGAGCTACCCAAGAGAGCAAAGAAGAAGAAAGAAGTTCGATCGAGCGAAGAAGTTTCATCAAACGAAGAAGTTCAGTCAAGCGAAGAAAGCGGAGAAGAAATTTCAAGTTTATTCAGAACTCCACCTAGTGCTTCAAAGTTTGCTCAACCGAGACAGGTACAAGCTACCGTACCAGTGATTATTCAGCAACAACAACCCATGCAACAACAACAACCGATTCAAGCTACAATACACCAACAACAACAAGCCCAAGTTATCGTATATCAGCGGCAACAACCAATTCAAGCTATGGCTCAACCAGGGGGCCAACCAACTACAAATGGTGCTACGTGGTTGGTTACCAACCCGTCTCCGCTAGAGTTTGCTGATTACAATGACATGCCAAAGAATCCTGAGAATTTTTGCTCTTAGTTTCATATCAACGATATAAACCGCACTGCCGAAGACCACATCAAGATGTTTGAAGACCACTTGCGCAATAGACAGATTGAGTATGCAGACGTGGCTTGCAGGTTGTTTCCATATTCCTTGGGAGAAGAGGCCCACTATTGGTTTATTCACCTACCAATCAGGTCTATAAGGTCATGGGAGCATATGAAAGAAGCCTTCATTGGGAAGTTTGGCATATCTATTACTCCCGTAGAGCTTTATCGTCAGTTTGTAGAAGTGAGAAGGCAGGATAGAGAGCCCATTCACGCATTCAACAATAGGTTTCAGAAGGCTCTCACAAGGTTGTGTGATCCTTATGTTGTTGCTGATGCTAGGGAGAATTATTATTCAACCTTGGATCCTTTGACTGCGATGTCCGTAAGGCAGGCTCATCCCACCCAATATGAACCAAGCCTATGCTAAGGCTGTTGAAGTGAGTCAAGGTTTAGGGCAAAACATAACTGGGCCCTCACTATATACCGGCTTAACTGCAGCAAGCAACCAAATGCAAACAATCGGCTCAACATGGAATCAACAAGTCCCGGCGCTAAATCCAATTCCCCAGCCGGCTTACCAAGTTCAACCGCCATCTAATCAATTAGTTCTCCATCCTGGGATGCCTTTGTCCCAGGCGCAAGTTACACAGCCTGTGTATCTCCAAGGCACAATGACACCAGTGAAAACTTAGGAGGAGAAAGATGAAATAAAAGATTTAATAGAACAAGTGAAAAGGTTGTCAACTGAGGTGACTTACCTCAGAAATCAAAATAATCAGACCCAAGCTATGCAATGAAATTATCAAGCACATCAAGGTGCTAATCGAGGATATCAAAATAATCCTCCAAGCCATCAGGATACCCATCAAGGATACAGTCATGAGAATAGTCACAGGCATAGAAATAATAATCAGGGATTTCAGAAGAGGTCCTAGAATACAGGGCCTAACAATGGAGGTGTTTCGTCACCATTCAACAATCCGCCACCTCTCGAGAACCGTCCTGCAGATAGAGTTTATATGGCTGAAGCCGCCTTGTCAGGATGGTGTAGGCTACACAACACTAATCAGCACTCTAAACTTCAATGCCATGAATTCCAAATTGTGGCTGATATTCTCAAGAGAGAAGCAAAGAATACGGAGGCCACAATGAGCCCTCCAGTTACAGGATATGAACTAGTCCCAGCACCCAGATATGATCAGGCATTGATCGTAGAAGATTTCAATTTCCCGCCTGAGTTTCAGAGTTACACGCCCCCACCAGTTAATCACAAGTTTCCATCAGCTTCAGCGAACGGTCCCGTGGGGACGTCAGAGTTTCAAGTACCTTTAGAGGCTTATGCCACATATGCATCACCAGAGGAGCCTCTTCATAGAAATGGTTATATTTTTCCACCGCTCAACAACAACGTTTTAGTAGGAGTAAGAGAGGTACAAGCCTTCCAATCAACTGGAGGAGGAGCCTCTAAAGTATATCAGAGGAATTACCACCAACAGCACGAACCTCTGATGTCATCAATACCTCCAAACAATTTCACAACTCCCCCGCATCCCAATGCAAGTAACAATCCGAGTTTACCAAGAGATTCTCCAGAGTACAGACAACAGAACGCAATACAAGGAAGGAGTGGACAACAAGCTACTCAGCAGCTTGTTCACCAAGCTAAACACGTGCAAAAGGAGAATCTTCCTAGAGAAGATGTGAAGAGACTTAGCTCTTATGTGCTAGAAGAATTCAAGAGGATGAAGGTTAGTCTCCCCCTACATGAGCTAATGAAGATTTCAAAAGTAAGGGAGACCATTCTGGGGAGTTTGAATGAAGCTCCTGTTGTGAGAAACACTTCTCAAGAAGTACCCAGTGCACCAAGAAATCCTCCTATCAACACAAAGTCTCATTTTGCACAAAACACAAATGTGGTAGAGGATGTGCCCTAGATGCCCTATGACACTTGGCAGGCTTAGCAGCAGTCTCAAAATTTTGTGGGTATGGTACAAGGTTCTTCAAACACTTCTAAAAAGCCAGAGACAGAGATTAAGGAGAGAGCTCAGCCTGATGTTCTTGCAGAACAGGAGAAGTATTCAAAAGATGTTGTCCAAGATAATCAGAATAGAAAAGATGAGAAAAGGAGTAATGTAGCAGATGAAAAGAGAAAGCCAAGAGTATTTTATCAGGGGAAGGATGAGCCAGCCCCATTTCTTGTTTCAATCAGAATTTTTGGAAAGTTATTGCATAACTGTTTGATCGATTCCAGAGCATCAAGTAATGTCATCCCTTTGAAGGTATGTGAGATGTTGGGTTTAATTCCGCTCCAAACCAACAAGAAGGTGACTCAGCAGGATAAGACTGAAGTTCCAGTTGTAGGAGAATTGAATAATATCCATATGCAGCTGGCAGCGGATCCCAGAATTCAGAGTCGCATTGACATATCAGTTGTGGATATACCTGATGGTTATGGCATGCTATTAAGCAGAGATTGGTCCAGAAAATTGAATGGATACATTGCGACTGACTTCTCCCACATGTGGTTGCCTTGGAGAGGGATTCCAAATCAGATAAAAATTGAAAGTTCACCACGACTCAGATTAATGATCACAGAGTGTGGTGAAAACAGTGAGATTTTGTTCGTGGAAACTAATTTGGGTTCATATAAACCCGTCAAGCATGAAGTCCTCATGTTGTAGAGTTCGAATGTAGAAAAGCTTTTAGAAGATGCACCTGCCTTCACCGAAGTGTTAATTGAAAACGATTCAAGTGGGAATGAGAATGTAGGGATATTTGGAAATTCTGTGTTAAAAGGTGCAAAACAACAAGCATAAAATGCCTCCATCGAAGACTTGTCGTTGCCCAATTCATGTAGAAGTCAGGAGGGGCGAGTTCCAAAGATGATTCTACAAGTCACTTTAGAGGAAGAATGTGGAGAAGTCAATAAGGGAGATGATCGGGCTCAAACTAGGTTGTCTCAATCGATGCATTTGTAAGAGGAAAGAGATGAAGCTTTGCAAAACCTGGCAAAGCATCCGAGAGTTGTAAAAAGATGGTTCGACAAGCAAGCTAAGGTCAAGTCCTTCCGGATTTTTGACTTGGTCTTATACTGGGACAAGGACCACGAGAAGAAAGCAGATCATGATGAGCTTGACAAATTGTGGCTGGGCCCTTATCAAATTTTTGAGATCTTGGGAGATAATGCATTTAGATTGCGCACATTGACAGCAAAGGATATCCCATTGCCAGTCAATGGGCAATCCCTCAAGCATTATTTCCAAGCCTAAGTTCCCTCCTGGGACCTACTTTATATATAGTTAGATTAGGTTGCTTTTTCTCGTTTTCGTTTGGTTTTGGTTTGTTACCCTTTGGGTTTTTGGTTTGGCGTTCTTCCCTTGAGTTGTCCGCTCAAGTGGTTTTGGGTTTGGAATGGGCAAAGATTTTGGAGTTTCCTATTGCGAAGGGGGTGATGATGTTTTTCTTACACGCTCTGGTTTCTTTCCACTGGACTTTATATGATTGTGCAAATTTTGAGAGCCAAGGTTGTTTTCCCCTTGTCATCATCCAATTTGGGAATAAGCTCAACTCGGGAGGTTAACCCGCCATTGGGTCTTAACACATGAGTCCAAAGATCTTAATGCCTTACATGTTTAACAACCACTTTGAGTCATTTTGGTTTCTTGGGAAAGGTTATGGCAAGTGAAAATTTTACGTCTTGCTTCAGCGCCACTACAATTCTCAAACCCATTGGAGGCTTCATTGCCTGCCAGCCAATTGTGGAATTGACGGAAAATCAATATGAAAGAAAAAGAAAATGTGCTAAAAAGAAATATCTGAAAAGAAAAAGACAAGACAAGAAAAATGAAAGAAATGTTATACTCTGAATATTGGTTTTGGGAACATGCGAATAACTCCATCGGGGCTATGGACGCTTGGCTGGTAGTGGAGCAATGTTTTTGAGAATTGTGGCAACAACCTCGTTGGAGCTATGGATGCCTGACTGGCAGGAAGGCAATGTCCAAGATGCTTTTGAAGAAAAGATACTTATATAGCTCGCGATGGCCAGTTCCGGAGGTCAAGATGGTTCAAAGATGGAATGAATATGCATACACTCGGAGGATCTTGAATGAAGGTGTTTTGATCCAATATTGGATTCTTCTCCCCTTTTGAGTAAGTATCCTTTTTGTATGATGATTTGAGGAAAATTAGCTAAGGTTCAATTCTTAAAGTGTTTTTCAACACTTTCTCGTGGGGATGCCAGATGTTGTGACCTTTTCACACATCACCCCATTCAAAATGGGGACCCCCTAATTTTTGCTCCATTCGGATCTTTTGGTTTGGTTTTCGTTTGGTTTTCCCATTGTCTCTCTTGTTGCTCCATCTATCTTTTCGGGGATGTGCCCGTCTTTGAGCTTAAATGGAAATTTTGGCTAAGTCTATCAAATTAGGGTTT